>JALPQD010000281.1:2906070-3180824 GCA_023101885.1 Typhlomys cinereus | reverse complement strand
ACGGAGGACACACTGCTACTCAGAATTCAACAGAATCCAAAGAAAACCCAAGCAAACCTAAGGGACAAAAGCCATACATCTGAAGTCCTCTAAAATCATCCTATCACATGGTAGAAATTCTTCACATCCAGTCCAAAGATAAGTAAATCTCTTTCTTTTACCATACTGCTCCTTTTAAGTATTAATCAATGTAGATTAACTTTTCCATACAGCCACCCCAAAAATATATACAACTCCAAGGATTATACCACTCACCCTCACATATCACCAAGATAATATCATAAAAGTGCACTACCATACTAATATTTAACCCTGTCTACTTAACCTGACTTAATTGATGTACTAACAGCCTAATAGCCTCATCTAGGAAATAATACTAACAACAGACAAACGAACCCAACTACAAGCCAAGCACTAGTAATAACTGCCTGAGAGTAGTAATTCCAACTAAAATCAGTTCAGTCAAAAACACTCAGAAACTGAAAGGTCTTAAGAGACAAAATGACAATGCCCAAGTCAAAGTGCAGATCCATGAGAAACAAAACCCAGGAAGACAAATCTCCCACTAAAAGAATTAACCCCATAATGATGGATTCTAACCAGAACAAATTCACAAATAAGAAAGCCAGACCCAACATAATGACTTTCAAAGTATGATCATTACCATGATTAATACTATGAAAGAGGAAATCCAGGAGGAGTTAAACAACCTCATCAACCATTTTGAACAGGAGTTGAGAAAAAAAGTTCAAGAAACAAAAATAGACATAGAACAGTTAAAACAGTCTCAGGTACAGTTTAAAATGAACTAAAAGACAAATTATCTTCAATCCAAAACTGGAGAGTCTTATCAGCAGAACTAACGAAATAGAAAATAGAATTTCAGATCTTGATGAAAAAGTGGGAGAATTAACCAACTCAATGGAAGAGGTTCTAAAGCCAAAGATACTTGAGAGGAATATCAAGAGCTATGGGACACCCTGAAGAAGCCTAAAATGCATATTCATGGAATAGCAGAGCAAGAATCCCAAAATATCACACCTGAGGAAAATTTTCAAACTATCCTAAATGAAAACTTCCCTCAACTAAAGAATGAGAGGCCCATCCTAATACAAGAGGCATTCCGCACCCCAAACAGATTTGACCAAAATAGAAAATCTCCACGGCAAATAATAGTCAAAACACTCCACATTCAAGACAAAGAAAAGGTACTGAGAGCTTCAAGGGGAAAAAAAAAACAAGTCACTTTTAAAGGTAAACCTATTAAGATAACAAATGACTACTCAATGGAAACAGTAAAAGCAAGAAGAGCTTGGAGAGAAGTACTTCAAGTATTAAATGAGCAAAAATGTCAACCCAGACTGATATACCCGGCAAAACCATCTGCCATGATCGAGGGAAAAAGAAAGTTTTCCAGCACAAAGACAACTTGAAGGGATACATGTCTACCAAACCAGGCCTTCAAAAAGTGCTAGAAAAGATACTCAAGCTTGAAGAAAAAAACAAGCGTATCCAGGAGGACAGAAGGGAAGTATAATACCACCAAAACCTAAATGCCAAACGATACACTTACAAAAGCCATTAAACAGAATAAAATGTCCAGAATTAAAAATAATTTCTCCATTATAACATTAAATGTCAATGGTATTAACTCATCAATCAAAAGACACAGATTACAAAATTGGATTCAAAACCACAACCCAATCTGCTGCCTTCAGGAAACTCATCTCACCACAAAGATAGGCAAATCCTAAAAATAAAGGCTGATCATAAATTCTGCAAGCTAATGGAACCAGGAAAAGGCAGGGGTAGCCATTATGTTGTCAGGCAAATTGGACTTCAAACCAAAAAAAATTATAAGAGACACAGGTGGATACTACATTTTAGTGACAGTACAATTCACCAGGAAGACTTCACAATGCTGAACATATATGCACCTAATACAGGCCCCTCCACATTCATTAAGCAAACTCTACAGCTTCTAAAGCAAGAAATCAGCCCCAAACAATAATTCTTGGGGATTTCAATACTGGCCTCTCAACATGGGATCAACAGGCCAAAAGCTTAACAGAGACCCTTTGGAACTAAATCAAACCCTTACAGAAATGGACTTTACATATTCTATCGAACTTTTTATCCATGCATTAAAGAATACACATTTTTCTCAGCAGCACATGGAACTTTCTCCAAAATACATCACATATTGGGCCATAAAATGAATCTTCACATACACAGGGATGTTGAAATTCTAACCTGTGCCCTATCAGACCACCACGGCCTAAAGCTGGACATCCACAACACAACAAGAGAAAATACACTAACTCCTGGAAACTTAACACTATGATGCTGAAGAAGAATGGATTCAGGAAGAAATTAAAAAGGAAATTCAAGATTTCCTGAAACTGAATGATAATGAAAATGCAACATCAAAATCTTTAGGACACAATGAAAGCTGTGCTAAGAGGTAAATTCATAGCTCTTAATGCTTACCTCAAAAAATGGAAATATCAGAAATAAATAACAATGCAGCATAAAGCTTTAGAGACACTAGAGCAATCTGATCCCAAAAGCAGTAGAAGAAGAGATCAGCAAAATAAGGGAAGAAATATCCGAAATTGAGATTAGGAAAATGATACAGAGAATAACCAATCAAAAAGCTGGTTCTTCGAAAAAACTGAAAGACTGGATACACACCGACTAAATTAACCAAAAGCAAGAGAGAAAAAACACGAGGAAAAAAATTAGAAAGAGGGGCTGGAGAGGTGGGCGCAGGGGTTAAGCCTCCGCCTTGCAGTGGAAGGTCCCTGAGTTCGGATCCCAGATCCAACGGATAGACGCCAGGCAGAAGCGGGGCAGCTGGGGCTTCTGGTCCTGGTAGGGCAAGAGCCTGTGAATCCCGGGGCAGAGTAAACAAGGAGGAGGTAGAGGCGTCCATGGTGGTTCAAATTCGTCAGTGGTTCTACACATACACAAACACACGTGCGCGCACATACACACACATGCACACAGTTGAATAAATAATAATAATAAAAAAATTAAAAACAAAAATTAGAAATGAAAATGGAGTTATCACTATGGATACCCAAGAAATTTCAGAGTATTATAACATCATATTCAAAAACTTATATTCCAAAATTTGACAACACGAAAGAAATGGATGAATTCCTAAGTAAGCCCAACTTACCTAAATTGAATCAGGAAGTTGTGAATTATTTAAACAGTCCTATAATATATGAGGAATCGATGAAGTAATCTCAATCTTCCCACCAAGAAATGTCCTCGGCCAGGTGGATTCAGCAAAGAGTTCTACCAGACATTTAAGGAGCTAATAACACAATACTCTTAAACTGTTCCATCAATAGCAAAGGAAGGAACACTACCAGATTCTTTCTATGAAGCTAATATCAGCTTAATCCCAAAACCTAATAAAGATACACTTAAAAAAGGAAAACTATAGGCCAATCTCATTGATGAACAAAGATCCAAGGATTCTCAACAAAGTCTTAGCAGTTCGGATTCAAAAACATATCAAAAAGATCATTCACAGGGATCAAGTAGGCTTTATTCCAGGCACACAAGTTTGGTTCAACATATGCAAATCAATAATGTAATCATCATATAAACCAGTCTAAAATGCAAGAAACACATGATACTCTCGATAGATGCAGAAAAAGCTTTTGATAAGATCCAAAAGCCCTTTATGATCAAAACCTAGAGACAGTTGGAATGGAAGGAATCTTTGTCAATATAATAAAAGCTGTCTACAACAGCCCACAGCAAGGATTATTACTCAATGGGGGAAAACTCGAAGCATTCCCACTTCGATCAGGAACTAGACAAGGCGGTCTCACTTTCACCACTTCTCCTCAATATTGTATTTGAAGTCTTAGTGAAACCATAAGAGAAGAAAGGGAGATAAAAGGGATTCAAAGCGGCATGGAAGAAGTCAAGTTATCTCTATTTGCAGATGACATGATCCTATACCTGAGTGATCCGAAAAACTACACCAGGAACTCCTGGAAACAAGACGTTCAGCAGGCTAGTAGGATACAAAATAAAACATACAAAAATCGGTGGCCTTCCTATATGCACAGAATGAAAGAAGTGAAAAAGCCCTTGAGAGAAACAATCCAATTTACTATAGCTCCTAAAAAAATGAAATACCTTGGTATAAAATCTAACAAGGAAATAAGTGGCCTTTACAATGAAAACTTTAAAACCCTAAAGAAAGAATTACTGAAGACACTAGAAGGTGGAAAGACCTGCCATGTTCCTGGATTGCAGAATCAATTATCATAAAAATGACCACCCTACCAAAAAGCAATATAGAGATTCAATGCTATACCAATTAAAATCCCAAACAATTCTTTAAAGAACTTGACCAAACAAATCTCAATGTTCATATGGAGGCACAAATCACCCCAGGTTGGCAAAAACAATCCTGAGTAGCAAATACACTGCAACACTGCTGGAGGTATCTCCATACCAAACCTTAGTCTACACTACAAGTCCATAGTTATAAAAACAGCCTGGTACTGGCTTCGAAATAGGCACATAGATCAATGGATAAGTGTTGAAGACCCAGATATAAGCCCACACAATTAAAGCCATTTGATATTTGATAAAGGGAGCCAAAAAAATCCAATGAAAAAGAATAGCATCTCAACAAATGATGCTGGCAAAACTGGATCTCCACCTGCAGAAGATTGAAACTCGACTCGTATTTGTCACCAGGTACAAGACTTAATTCCAATGGATCAAGGACCTCAATATAAGGTCAGATACTAAAAAATCCTTAGTTGAAAGGGTAGGGCACTCCCTCGGGCTGATTGGGCTAGGCCAACAGTTCCTAAATGGACAATCCAATAGCACAGTCACTACAACCAATACTCAACACATGCAGAAGATTGAAACTGGACCCATATTTGTCAGCATGTACAAGACTTAATTCCAAATGGATCAAGGACCTCAATATAAGGTCAAGGACTATAAAACCCTTAGTTGAAAGGGTAGGGAACTCCTGGAGCTGATTGGACTAGTCCAATATTTCCTAATTGGAAATCCAATAGCATAGTCAATACAACCAACACTCAGCAGATGGGATCTATGAAATTAAAGAGCTTCTGCTCAGAAAAAGAGATTGTAACTCGAGTACAAAGGCACCCACAGAAAGGGAGAAAATCTGCATTAACTATACATCTGATAAAGCTCTATTATCCAGAGTGCACAAAGAACTTAGAAAACGAAACAGCAGGGAAACAAATGGGCCAATTAAAAAAATGAGTCTTGGAACTTAAAGGAAACTTTAGCTTGGACAAAATTAAAATGTCTAACAAATATTATAAAAAAATGGCTCCTCATCCTTAGCCATAAGGGAAATGCAAATCAAAACCTCCCTGAAAATTATCTCACCCCGGTCAGGATGGTAAAATCCACAATATGAACAAGACCAAATGCTGGAGAGATTGTGGAGAAAGGGGAACTCTCCTACATTGCTGGTGGGAATGCAGGCTCATACAACCACTCTGGCGAGCCTATGGTGATTTTTAAAGAAGTTAAAGATTGAAAGGCCATATGACCCAGCTATTCCACTTTTGTGAATAACCCCCCATACAGCAAGTATTCACCTTGATGGAATAAGTACGACCATATTTATAGCAGCACTGTTTACAATAGCAAAGTCATGGAATCGACCCAAATGTCCAACAGTAGATAAGGAAATGTAGTACATTTATACAATGGAATACTACTCAGCCATCAAAAAAGATCCATAGTTTATAAAACTGCCTGGTACTGGCTCCAAAATAGACACACAGATCAATGGATAAGGTTGAAGACCCAGATATAGCCCACAAAAATACAGCCCTTTGGTCTTTTACAAAGGGCCCAAAGAATCCAATGGAAAAAGAACAGCATCTTCAACAAATGGTGCTGGCAAAAACTGGATCTCCACATGCAGAAGATTAAAGCTGGACCCCTACGTGTCACCATGTACAAGACTTAATTCCAAATGGATCAAGGACCTTGATTTAAGGCCAGAGACTTTAAAACCATAGTGGAAAGGATAGGGAACTCCCTCGAGCTGATTGGGCTAGGCCAACATTTCCTAAACAGACATCCAATGGCACAGTCACTGCTACCAACTCTCACAGTTGGGATCTTGTGAAATTAAAGAGCTTCTGTTCAGATAAAGAGATTGTAACGCGAGCTCAAAGGCAACCCACAGAATGGGAGAAAATCTTCACTAACCACATATCTGACAGAGCTCTACTGTCCAGAGTGCACAACGAACTTAGAAACTAAACTCCAAGGAAAACAATGGCCCAATTAAAAAAATGGGCCTTGGAACTTAAAAGAAACTTTACCAGGGATGAAATTAAAATCTCTAATAAATATCTTAAAAAATCCTCCACTTCCTTAGCCATCAGGGAAATGCAAATCAAAACTTCCCTGAGATATCATCTCACCCTGGTCAGGATGGCAAAAATCCACAATACAAACAACAACAAATGTTGGAGAGGATGTGGAGAGAGGGGAACTCTCCTACATTTCTGGTTGGAGTGCAGGCTCATACAGCCACTCTGGCGAGCCATCTGGAGATTCTTAAAGAAATTAAAGATTGAAATGCCATATGACCCTGCTATCCCACTTTTGGAAATAACCCCCCATGCAGCAGAGGTTCGCCTCGATAGCACAAGCTTGACCATGTTCATAGCAGCACTGTTTACAATAGCAAAGTCATGGAATCAACCTAAATGTCCAACAGTTGACAAGTGGATAAGTAAACGGTGGTACATCTATACAATGGAGTACTACTCAGCCATCAAAAATGATGAATTACTGGAATTTGCTGGGAAATGGATGTCATTAGAAACAATTATATTAAGTGAAGTGTCCCAAACCCAGAATATTAAGCGCCGTATGTACTCCCTAATAGGTGGCTCCTAGTACCAAACTCATCCAGACCACATTGAGACACTCAAAAGTACACCTATATCACACAGTAATTGCAAGACTTATGAACAAGAGAGATGGGGTAGGAGGGCCACACCAGAAACAAGGAGAGAGGGGACCATGTTATAGCAGAGAAAATAGGCCTCCATCAAGGTCTCCAAGTAAGTATGAGAAACCTCGTTAAGTTCACAGACGTTCTTTCCTGATCTCACCAGAAGGGGAGGGCATATAGTCTAGCAGATAAAAAGTAATCATTTTGCAAATGGGTGATGGACGCCTCCCTCACTGAGGTTTCCTACTTTATTACATCTACCCTTGAATGTGCTATTATAACAAGACTCCAGTTTACAGCTTTTTGTCTCTGGCCAGGGGGTGACATACAGTGCCCAGCAGAATGGAGTGAAGGGAATTGCAGGAGCAGCAAAACTGCAAAAGAAAATCAACAAACCACAATCCAGAACTTCAGAGACTCTATCAATCACATAGAACTCGGACAGCCTAATCTCTCCCATCCTGGAGCTCAGGGACATTTGCGGAAGAGGGGGCGGTAAGATTGTAAGAGCAAAAGGATGGGAGGAGCAACGATTTGCAAGATTCTCAACAATAGTTGGGGCCAAAGCAATCGTAATGGGACTTTGCATGCCCTGCGCAATGTCCAGCGCACTGTTGCCCTCATAAAGTCTAGCATCTGTTAAGGGCACCGAGACCCCTGGAGGCAAGGGATTGACAGCCATAGTAGTGATCTTATGCTTAAGGGGAACAAGAGAAAGGGCTTATGGAAATGCCACTGGGTCCTTATATGTCATCGGAGAGGAGGACCCAATGGAGAGTTAGGCGTATACAATAAAGGACTCTCTGGGAATTGGGGGGGGAGGCACTGCGGGAAGGGGAGGGGGAGGAGGGGGGAGGGAGGGAACTGGTAAAAAATTTTAAAATGTATAATTA
Source organism: Typhlomys cinereus (assembly GCA_023101885.1). NCBI lineage: Eukaryota > Metazoa > Chordata > Mammalia > Rodentia > Platacanthomyidae > Typhlomys > Typhlomys cinereus. Next base: position 3,172,925 of record JALPQD010000281.1, on the reverse strand, counting down.
AATTTTTAATAAAAAAAAAGAAAGAGCTGTTTCTTCTAAAAGATAAACAAGATTAACAAATGCTTAGCCAAATTATTCACAAGAAAAAGCGAGAACAAAATTAATAAAATTAGAGACAAAATGGAGATATCACCACAGATAGCAAGGAAACTCAGAAATCAGAAGGACTTATGTAAAAAATTATACTAAAAAGTTGGACAATCTAAAAGAAATGAATTTCTAAATACATAATCCTACCAAAGTTGAATTAAATTGGAATAAATGATAAAAAGATCTGTAAGAAGACTTAAGTCTTTTCTGATGAAGTATTTAGGAACATTCAAAATTGGCATTTTCATTAAGGATCATTTTGCTTCTCCTTTTTTATTTGTATCCTTTTGTTTCCTCCTTTAATCTCTTCTACTAGGAAGATGTAGATCAGTTATTAGACAAGACTAGAAAGAGTGTAAACTCCTTTTCTGTTCCAGATTTCAGAGAAAATAATCTTTTTCCATATTTTCTTAAATGTTGAGTTTAAGTTTTTCATGTACACTTTATTGAAATATGTTCCTTCTATTCCTTTCTTTAAGACTTTCCTCATGAAGGATTATTGAATTTTGTGAAATGCCTTTTCTATGTCTATTGAGATAGCCATGTTCTTTCTTTCCTTAAAACTAGTGATATGGGGGAGTGTGGAAAGATGGCTCAGGGGTTAAGACTGCTATGCAAGCAGAAGGTCCTGAGTTCTAATCCCAGGTTCCATGTAAAAATACCAGGCAGAAATGGTGGTGGCCTATACCTCTAGTCCTGGTGGGTGAAGCCTGGAGGTAGAAGCAATTCAAGGTTATTCTCAAAGTCACTCTTGTTTCTCCACAGAGACACATGTACCCTCTGCTACACACACACACACACACACACACACACACACACACACATGCTAAATGAATAAATAAATAAAGTTTAAAGAACTAGTGATATGATGTATTACATATAGATTTTTGTATGGTGAATCAATTTTGAATCACTTGGATGAAACCACTGTGGTCAAGATATGCGATATCCTTTGTGTTATAGAATTCAATTTGAAAATATTTTGGTTCATATTTTTTGTGTCTATGTATGCCAGGGATATTTCTCTGAAGTTTTATTTATTATTGTATCCTATTCACTTTTGGATTGGGGGCAATGTTGCCTGTTGCCCCCACCTTCTCTTTTATAGAATTTTCATATGCATTTTTTGTCTATTCTTTAAAAGTTTAGTGGGAATTATCAGGGAATCTGTCTAGCTCCAGGCTTTTCTTTGTGGGTTTTTAATTATGGTTTCAGTGTACTGTTACTTGTTATAGGTTGGTTCAGTTTGTTTATATATTCTTCATTACATTTCAGAAGTTTATACTTGTTTAACTAGTGTGGGGACGTATGTATTTTTCCGGACTTTCACATTTCTCAGAATAAACGCTTTCAGTGCCCCTGTCATGATTGAAATGAGAGTTGCTCCCCATAGGTTTATGTGTTTGAATCTTTAATTGTTCAGGAAGTCACGACATTTTTAGGAGGTGTAGTCATGATGGAGAAAGGCAGTCAGAGGGGGTGGGCCTTGAGGTTGGTTGACCCCATCCTGTTTCAGTTAGTGAGCCTGCTCTTGAGCTTGCAGCACCAGTTCTGGATGTCCATGATGTCTGCATTGACTTAGGTCTCCTCCAGTTTCTGCCAGCCAGCCATAACTTTCCTGCCATAATGGACTCTATCTCCCCTATGGAACCACAAGCTGAATAAATCTCCCATTTCTCCCTTTAAGTTGTTTCAGCTTGAGTGGTGTCTCATAGCAATAGAGAATGAGTAACTGGTACACTCTCTTAAAGTTACTCTGAATTCATTGAAATCTACTGTACTCTCTTCTTCATCATCTCTAATTCTATTGAGTTTTCTCTCACTTATTTTGGTCAGTTTGGATAAGGGTTTGTTGATTTCATTCATTTTTTTCAAAGAATAGCCCTTTATTGATTGAGTCTACATAATGTTATTTTAGTTTCCATTTCATTAATTCCAGTTCTTACAGAGTGTTTCAATATCCATTATTATTACTTGACATCTATATTTTTAAATTTGGTTCTTGTTTTCTTAGGCTGTTAAGGTAAAACATTATGTTATGTATATGAAATCACATATTTTTAATGCATCCACAGACCTATTGTATACCTGAGATTCTATTAAGTTATGTCATCAATTTCATTTAGCTCTAGGGAACCGATTTATCTAATTATTTATTTCTTTAATGACTTGAATATTTCTTGAACGACATTGTTCATTCAAATACATATTGTTAGCTTCCAGATAGTGTGGTTGTGTGGTTTCTCTTGAGTTGACTTTTAATCACCTTTCACTATGATCTGATAATTTCTGTGACCGAGGATTGCAAAATTAAATGGAGAGCATATGGTAATTATTTTCCTTTTTAATTGACTTGCTTTTTTTAAAATTTTTTTTTATTATTATTTATTCAATTTTGCGTGTGTGCGTATGTATGTGCGCGTGCATGTGTGTATGTGTGTGTGTAGAACCACGGACGAATCAGGAACCACCATGGACGCCTCCACTGCCTTCTGCCCCGGGATTCACAGGCTCAGCCCTACCAGGACCAGAAGCGCAGGCCGCCCCCGCTTCCCCCTGGCGTCTATACGTGGGATCTGGGATCCGAACTCAGGATCTTCTGCCTGCAAGGCAGAGGCATAACCCCTGAGCCACCTCTCCAGCCCTTGACTTGCTTTTATATAAGACTTTTTATATTAATTTTAAATACATTGCCATGGGTTGTTGAAAATTCTTTATGTGTGTCTAAAGGCTCAGTTATCACTTGTAAAATTGACACCTGAATCTGACTGGTTAATCCCAACCCTTTTCAGCTTGACACAAAACCACATTGCTTTTAAACCATTTTTTAATTGTTTTTTTTAAACTATTCAGATTTTTTTCCCTTCAACCTATGTTTCCAAAGATGTTACATTTGGCTTGGTTATAAAATACAGCCCAATTGTAAAACTTCAGATAGCCTAAGATTAAAAGTTGTCTTAGTCTGGTTTTAAATGTCTATAGTCATTAACAACTCAACTCAGTTTCAACATTTTAAAAATTCAAGTCACCACCCACAGAAAATTTTTGGAGCAGGTGCTGGACAGAAAAAAAGGAACTTCTCTTCTTGCAGGTTGGCTGAAAAGGGTTGGGATTTACTAGTCAGATTCAGGTGTCAATTTTACAAGTGATAGCTGAGCCTTTAGACACACTTATAAAGAATTTTCAGCAACCCATGGCAATGTATTTAAAATTAATATAAAATGTCTTATATAAAAGCAAGTTTGTACAATCATGGATGCCCCAGCACTTGATAGTACAGGCATCCTCAATGGAGTTCACACATCCAGAGGGACATGAGAAGGAAGGAAATAGATGGAGGAGAGACCTGGAGGAAGAGTGAGAGAGGAGGAGGATGGGAGAGAGTAGGGACAAAGAAAAAAATTCATTCTATTTGTTTCAAAGACATAAGTGAAAAAATAAAACTCAAAAAAATAAGCAAAAAGTCCATGGTACTTTTACAAAGTCCAAAAACTCTTAACTGTAAGTTGATATAAAATCAAAAGGAAGTTAAAATACTTTGGAGAATAATATTCTAGGGTATCATTCTTGTTTTAAAATGAAAGGCTTACAACACAGTAAGAAAACATCACATCAAAATTAAGATCAAAGTCCAGAAAGGGAAATAACAACATCTTACAGATCATATAATTGGGTAAGGTCCACAATGCTGTGTGATTCCATCATTGCCACTTTACAACTTGCAACACAGTTTTCTTCTGTACCAGCTCTAATCTACACTCCCAGTCTTCTTTGGCACATGTCTCATGATTCTGGAGTCTCGACATCCTTCATCTATAAGCTTCCCTTACCTTTTTAGGAACTAAAAACCCACACAGCACTAACTGTACTGTGCTCCCCTTGAGTCACTCATTCTTGCATCAAAACCAGTACTATAAGGATGATCCTGCCAAGTTCTGATGCTAGGTTGATATGAACACCAGAAACAAGGAGAGAGGAGACCATGTTACAGCAGAGAAAATAGGCCTCCATCAAGGTCTGCAAGTAAGTAATGAGAAACCTGGTTAAGTTCACAGACGTTCTTTCCTGATCTCACCAGAAGGGGAGGGCATATAGTCTAGCAGATAAAAAGTAATCATTTTGCAAATGGGTGATGGACCCCTCCCTCAGTGAGGTTTCCTACTCTTATTACATCTACCCTTGAATGTGCTATTACAACAAGACTCCAGTTTAACAGCTTTTTGTCTCTGGCCAGGGGGTGACATACAGTGCCCAGCAGAATGGAGTGAAGGGAATTGCAGGAGCAGCAAAACTGCAAAAGAAAATCAACAAACCACAATCCAGAACTTCAGAGACTCTATATCAATCACATAGAACTAGGACAGCCTAATCTCTCCCCATCCTGGAGCTCAGGGACATTTGCGGAAGAGGGGGCGGTAAGATTGTAAGAGCAACAGGATGGGAGGAGCAACGATTTGCAAGATTCTCAACAATAGTTGGGGCCAAAGCAATCGTAATGGGACTTTGCATGCCCTGCGCAATGTCCAGCGCACTGTTGCCCTCATAAAGTCTAGCATCTGTTAAGGGCACCGAGACCCCTGGAGGCAAGGGATTGACAGCCATAGTAGTGATCTTATGCTTAAGGGGAACAAGAGAAAGGGCTTATGGAAATGCCACTGGGTCCTTATATGTCATCGGAGAGGAGGACCCAATGGAGAGTTAGGCGTACACAATAAAGGACTCTCTGGGAATTGGGGGGGAGGCACTGGGGGAAGGAGAGGGGGAGGAGGAGGGAGGGAGGGAACTGGTAAAAAATTTTAAAATGTATAATTAAATTTTTAATAAAAAAAAAAAAGAAAACCAATCCAGTCCAACCTTTTCATGTGCTAACCCTTTGACAGACATTTTCTAGGCAGACAAAACTTTTGAAAAGCCTGATACTACTTCAGCTTAGGTTTTCTTCCATGACATGAGTTTGAAGTTCTGTAAATGGACTATCCATGTGGTGGTATTCATCTTTTCCACCATCTCATGACAAAACACTAGGCATTCTTGTCAGAGTCTATTGTGTCTGAGTCCCTGAGTTCATTTTTATTCTGGGTTTGATCTGTTGATGTCTATGTTTTACATTTTTAAAAATTGATCCATTGACTTATTCCAAGCATTTTTGCTTGCTTGCTTTTTCAGAGTCTTAATTTCCTTTCTGATTTTCCTTTAATTTTTCAAAAGTTTCTTTTCCTGATTGTTGTTCCATCCATATCAAAAAGCTACTTGTGTAAGTCCTAAGTGAATTTGCTTAATGTATCTATGTGTGATAGGCCTATGAAGATTATTGATCCTTCATCTATTTGTTTGCCTATGAGGACATAGTCATGTACATGTGTGTGAATGTATGTGGGTGGTATGCAGAAAAGAGTACTGTTGTGCCTGTGGAGGCTCAAGGGTGGCTTCAGAAATTATTCTAGATTGTTCTACTTCCTTTTTGCTTTAGTCTGGGATGTCTCAAATTCTTCCTTCCATAGCCATAAGTGCAGCCTGCCACCATTTCTGCCTAGCAATTTTATAGAGAACGTGGGATACAAACTCAGATCTTTCTGCTTGTGTGGCAAAGTCTTAATCCTTGAGCCATCTCTCCAGCCCCTCACTTTTCTATTATTAGTAGTATTTTTCACATGTATTGAGATAAATGTGCCTTTCAGGTTTTATTCCTCATTTCTTTCATTTTCCATGAGTCTTCTCAACAAATTATCGTTATGTTCTTTATGACTACCTAGGAGATGCTGACTGTACTACCCAGTGTAATTATTTGGCAGCTATCCTGGTGTTAACTTGTGGTAGGAAAAAATTATGTACTTAAAGTGTGTTGACAATAGTGTTCACAGACAGCATCCAGTACTGACTGGAAAATATTGAGCTTATAGTTTATAAGAGCTAATGTTTATTAATAATTAAGTAGTGAAATGACTTGGGAAAGGCTAAAAGATGAAGAGAGAAGACTTAATGTTAAGGAAAAGCTGTAGGCACAATTATGAGAAAGGATAAAGAAATACAGAATAGGTTCAGAGAAACAAAGAACAGTCATAAAATTCTGTACAGACAAGATAAAAGCTAAAAGAAAATAACTAAACTTGAAACTGTAAACAAAATTAGTGAAACGAAGGGAAACAGAAGCTATAACCTCAGTCAGAATGCCTTCATATTGGGGTGTTGTGACTACTTCTCTCTAAATTGTGTCCCAGACTTTCAGGTGGGGAAAGTCCACTAGTCACAGGAGTTCACACAAATCAGCTTGTTCTTTCTTCTAAGAGGGATTTTTATGAAAGAAGGCCAGTTTAAGCCAGGATCTCCACTTTAAAATCAAGGTGAGTAAAAAAGTTTTTCTTTGCGTTTCATTTAGTTTATTTTTTTTCCCTCACTTCAACTGTGCTTTGATCATCCTTTCCACTAACTGATCACAGTTCAATGGAAACTTCTTTTTTTTTAAATTTTTAACATTTTTTATTATTATTTCTACTCATACAAACTTAATAGGTAGACCAGTTCCCTCCTCCCCTCCCCCCTCCCCCTGAACCCCCTGCTCCCCTTCCTTCCCTCCCTGTCTCCCAGTGCCTCCCCCCCAATTCCCAGAGAATCCTTTATTGTGTATGCGTAACTCTCCTCTTGGTCCTCCTCTCCGATGACGTACAAGGACCCAGTGGCATTTCCCTGAACCCTTTCCTGTGTTCCCCTTAAGCATAGGAACACTACTGTGGCTGTCAATCCCTTGTCTCCAAGGATCTTGGTGCCTTTAGCAGATGCTAGACTTTGTGAGGTCAATAGTGTGTTGGACATTGCGCAGGGCATGCAAAGTCCTATTATGTTGCTTCAGCCCTAACTAGTGTGGAGAATCTTCAGATCATTGCTCCTCCCATCCTTTTGCTCTTACAATCTTACTGCCCCCTCTTCCGCAAATGTCCCTGAGCTTCACGATAGGAGGAGATTAGGCTGGCTTAGTTCTATGTGGTTGATATAGAGTCTCTGAAGTTCTGGATTTTGGTTTGTTGATTTTCTTTTGAAGTTTTGCTGCTCCTGCAATGCCCTTCACTCCATCCTGATGGGCACTGTATGTCACCCCCTGGTCAGAGACAAAGAGCTGTTAAACTGGAGTCTTGTTATAATAGCACATTCAAGGGTAGATGTAATAAAAGCAGGAAACCTCGGTGAGGGAGGGGTCAGTCACCCATTTGCAAAATGATCACCTTTCATCTGCCAGACTATATGCCCTCCCCTTCTGGTGAGATCATACCCCCTCAGTTGTACATGATCAGGAATGAATGTCTGTGAACTTAACCAGGTGTCACATTACTTACTTGCATTCCTTGGAGGCCGATTTTCTCTGCTGTAACATGGTCCCCTCTCTCCTTGTGTCTGGTGTGGCCCTCCAATCCCATCCCTCCTGTTCATAATTCTTGCAATTACTGTATTACATAGGTTTACCTTTGAGTGTCTCAATGTGGGCTGGGTGAGTTTGGTACTAGGAGCACCTATTAGGGAGTACATATTGTGCTTAACTTTCTGGGTTTGGGATACTTCACTCAATATAATTGTTTCTAATTCCATGCATTTCCCAGCAAATTCCAGTAATTCATCATTTTTGATGGCTGAGTAGTACTCCATTGTATAGATGTACCACCGTTTACTTATCCACTCGTCAACTGTTGGACATTTAGGTTGATTCCATGACTTTGCTATTGTAAACAGTGCTGCTATGAACATGGTCGTGCTTATGCTATCGAGGTGAACCTCTGCTGCATGGGGGGTTATTCCCAAAAGTGGAATAGCAGGGTCATATGGCATTTCAATCTTTAATTTCTTTAAGAATCTCCAGATGGCTCGCCAGAGTGGCTGTATGAGCCTGCATTCCCACCAGCAATGTAGGAGAGTTCCCCTCTCTCCACATCCTCTCCAGCACTTGTTGTTGTTTGTATTGTGGATTTTTGCCATCCTGACCGGGGTGAGATGATATCTCAGGGAAGTTTTGATTTGCATTTCCCTGATGGCTAAAGAAGTGGAGGATTTTTTAAGATATTTGTTAGACATTTTAATTTCATCTCTGGTAAAGTTTCTTTTAAGTTCCAGGGCCCATTTTTTAATTGGGCCATTAGTTTCCTTGGTGTTTAATTTTCTAAGTTCTTTGTGCACTCTGGACAGTAGAGCTCTTGTGGTTAGTGAAGATTTTCTCCCATTCTGTGGGTTGCCTTTGAGATTATGTTACAATCTCTTTATCTGAACAGAAGCTCTTTAATTTCACAAGATCCCAACTGTTGAGAGTTGGTAGCAGTGACTGTGCCATTGGATGTCTGTTTAGGAAATGTTGGCCTTGCTCAATCAGCTCAAGGGAGTTCCCTATCCTTTCAACTATGATTTTTATAGTCTCTGACCTTATATCAAGGTCCTTGATCCATTTGGAATTAAGTCTTGTACATGGTGACAAATACGGGTCCAGCTTTAATCTTCTGCATGTGGAGATCCAGTTTTGCCAGCACCATTTGTTGAAGATACTGTTCTTTTTCCATTGGATTCTTTGGGCCCCTTTGTCAAAATCAAATGGCTGTATTTTTGTGGGCTTATATCTGGGTCTTCAACCCTTATCCATTGATCTGTGTGTCTATTTTGCAGCCAGTACCAGGCTGTTTTTATAACTATGGATTTGTAGTATAGACTAAGGTTTGGTATGGTAATACCTCCAGCAGTGTTTTTGTTACTCAGGATTGTCTTTCAAAGGCAACTTCTTCTTTAGTGTTTTGGGACTGCTAGTTTCTCATGAGAGTAATAAATGGACTCTCAGCTACTGAGGCTCTGAAGGGTCCAGAAGTCTAGCTAGCTTATGTTTACTTTGTCACTGTGGACCACTTTCTGGCCTCTATATGCAAAGCAGGGTCAGATCCAGTAGTGTACTTCTTACTCATATCTCCCAGTCAGTGGTAGGGGATGTTTTCTTAGGGTATTGAGTTAAGGGTGTTCTTAGGAAATTTTAGCTTTAGACTCCTGATCCATATGTCTCTGTCTCCATAGTCTATACTTTTCTGACTGACCATTATTTCCAGCCCCTGGCCAAGTCTCCACAGTCCTGTAATTCTGTTTCCAGTTTACTGTTCTTTGTGGCACTGAAGTGGAAGGCAATATAGCTCCTTTGCAGCTGCCTCTCATCCCAGATTAGCATAGACAACGTGTGAGTGGCACTCGTCAGAGCTAGCTCTTGGCTACTGCTCTGCAGAGAGAATCTGACCTAAGCTCATGTCTTTTCCTTCCCTTTTTACCTTCCTCTTCCCCTTTCCACTCCCCTTCCCAATCCTCCTTTTCATTCCCCCTTCCCTTTTTCCCCTCCCCTTACCTCTTTTCCTTCTCACTTTCCTCCCCTCCCTCCCCTTCCTTTCGTTTTCTTTCCTTCTTCTTTTTTCTTAATTGTCCAGATCTTCTTAACAGTGAAAGAAGGTCTATTATTTTTGTCCTGACTTCTTTTTTGATGGATCAAACAGACATGGCTTCTAATCTCCTATCTTTTTGGATTCCTCAGTGCAGATCTTTATCAGCATTATTCATCCCCATGTCTGCTAGTTCTTGCTATAACCTGACACTCTGCAATGATCCCTGCAGTGAAATAACTTCTCTTCTCTCTGCACCCTGTCATTTGTTGTTGCAGAAGGATAATAAGCATCTTGCTGCTTAGCATCTTGCTGATGCCATTTCCCCTTTCTGACCCTTTACTCAACCCACACTGATCAGATTGGTATCTCTCTAGCTATTTTCCTTGATTGTGTAAATGGAATTTAAAATAGGTGGTATTTTGCTTACTAGCTTACATTTTTTTCATACAGTGTTTTGAACTTCATCCATACCTTTCTTTGAGTTGTAATTTGTCTCTTTATATTGACTATATAAAAATTTATCCTTATATTTTGACTAGGATAAAATATATGGATACACTGCAATATATTTATTCATTCATCAGTTGATCAGAACAGGATTTTTTGCATTGTGAGGTGTGTAAAATAAATTTACTTTGATATGAGGTCTTTTTTTTTATTTCCTGTGGAACCATGGATCAAAATAAAACTTTTCCCCCTTTAAACTGTTTATTTCAGGTATCTTGTTGCAGTGGAAAGAAAGCCAACATCAATCTAGTTGAAATTATCTGAAATAGAACAACATATATTTATCCTAGCGACATAACCAGGAGTGTCTTTTTTAAATTTATTTCTGCTCATACAAATTTAACAGGTACACTGGTCCCCTCCCTCTCTCACCCCCCCAACCCCCTCCTCCCCCATCCCCTCTCCTGTCCCTCCCCATACTTCAATGCCTCCCCCCCTATCCCCAGAGCATCCTTTCATGTGCATGCCAAACTCTCCTCTGGGTCCTCCTCTCCGATGACTACAAGGACCCAGTGGCATTTCCCAGAACCCTTTCCTGTGTTCCCCTTAAGCATAGGCACACTACTGTGGCTGTCAATCCCTAGCCTCCAAGGATCCTAGTGCCTGTAGTCCATGCTAGACTTTGAGGGGTCAATAATGTGTTGGACATTGCACAGGTCATGCAAAGTCCTATTATGATTGCTTCGGCCCTAACTTGTGTGTAGTATCTTGCATATCATTACTCCTCCCATCCTTGTGCTCTTACAATCTTACCGCCCCCTCTTCCGCAAATTTCCCTGAGCTTCAGGATGAGGAGAGATTAGGCTGGCCTAGTTCCAGGTGGTTGATATAGAGTCTCTGATGTTCTGAATTATGGTTTGTTGATTTTTCTTTCAGTTTTGCTGCTCCTGGAATGCCCTTGGCTCCTAATGGGTATTGGATGTCACCCCCTGGCCAGAGATAAAAATCTGTTAAATTAGAGTCTTGTTATAAGAGTGTATTCAAAGGTAGATGGAATAAAAGTAGGAGACCGGGGTGAGAGAGGGGTCAATAACCCATTTGCAAAATGGTTACTTTTTATCTGCCAGACTATATGCCCATGTAAGGTCTTTTGTATTGGTACAAATTTTCTTTTTCCTTAGATACAAAAGCTAAGAGCATGATTTTTTCTTTTATGGTTGAATTCATGATAATAAAAAATTATCAATTTGTTCCAAATTGTGCCATTTTACAGTCCAAATAGTAATATAAAGTAATTTGCTCTAATACTCACCTTAATATTGTTACATTTAAAATGTGACATTTTCTAATAGTCATATAATTATTTCATTGAATTTTTAAAATAATGAGCAATAATAACTTACATATATCTTGTTAAAAAGCATGCTTTCTGCACATTAAAGGATGCTCTGGGGATGGAAGGGGGAGGCACTGGTGGATGGGGAAGGAGGGAGGAGGGCAGGGGTCACAAAAGAGTGAGGGGGTTGGAGGGAGGGAGGGGACCAGTGTACCTGTTAAGTTTGTATGAGTGGAAATAAAAAAAATGCCATGGAAAAACAAACAAGCTATTATGAACTAATTTATTTGAAGAAAAGCATATTATGTTGCATTTTCTTCAACGTCATGGTTCATAAAATAGTATGCTAATATCACTGTAAAAATGAAGTGTACTATTTCTATGTATTTAACAGTCTATTCTGATTATATGGGCATAGACTTTTAATTGAAATTAAATACACATTTATACTGTGTAAAAAAGCATGCTTTCAAGTAATTTTGAACATTAGTTGTTTTGAGATTGTCTTATTAGAACGACTATATGAGTTTTCACTTATTTAAAAATATCCTTTCATTTGGATTTGGATTTTAGAAATATTTCCTCCCTGTGTTAATCAGCAGACTTTTTAAAAACAACAGTGTTCTCTTGCCTGGATCCACCAGTCTACATGAAATCTCAGGAAATCTTTGAATCTATACTTTTTAAAGGGCAAAAATTTATGATTTGACACTGTGAACATGAACGTTCCTGACTTTGATGTGGCTTGTGGATTTTGCTTACTGAGCAACAAGTACACATGAAATGTTGGAGAATTTATTTTTTATAGTATCATAGAGAGAAAAGGGCATCGTAGGGTCTTTTGTCACACCTCCTACATCACTCTTGAGAATTAAAGAATGTCTGAGAAAGGGCTGAGGAAAGTGTGTTTTGTAGATGAATTCTGAGAATCCCTGAGCTCCAGCCTAACCTACCTGTGATATGAATGGATTTGTTCAGATCCATCTTTTATTACTTCTTCTCCCCTTAGCCATGCCAAAGATGAAACAATTGATAAATACTACCTGTACACAGGTGAAGATCCCATTTCATTTCCAGATCCTGTCTGCCATCTTGAAGAATTTAATTGCCAATTTATTTTGACCTTGGTTTCTTGGACTCATACTGCCAACATGATTCAAAGTCCTAGTTTTTGGTGGAAGAGAAATTTGCTCAGCAAATTGTGTTGCACAGAAAATCTTATGCTATGGGTAGGAAGGAGAAAATAAAAACAGGTTGTTTTTGTCTGAGTATTCACATTTGGCAACTTCATTGGTAATAGAAATAAAATGGTGAGATCTTGATCATAGTTGTGTGTTTTTAACCCTCCAGTTCAGCATTCTATGTGTTAAATCAGAAGTTTATTTAAAAGCATATTCATATTATACTTACTATTCATTTATACTTTGTAAGTAAATACTAAAAATAATAAAAATGATTTATAAACTGTTTAAATTGTTGGTATTTCAGAATTTTTAGCGTTTGCACTAACAAATAAACTTATACTAAATATTGAATATACACATTGCATCTATATTGAATCACATATTGAATTTATAGTTAGTAAGCTGCATATATACAATTATAGTCATATCATTAAAATGACATATTGAGATAATTTCCCACTGAAATCTAGTAGAAATAAATGGATTATAAATAGTAAATCAAAAGTTTATTAAAAAAATTCATCAACAGTTCATTTGCTACTCCTTGTTTGTTATATGTAATCTTGGATATGTGACTTCTAATATTTCAATAATTCAAATGCCTCATGACTTTTAATAGTTTTGGGAGATTCCTCTTAATTATCAACCTTATATCAGAAGTAAGCCTCAAGTATATTCAGCTGCAATCTATAGATACTTTTTCCTTTGTTTAAACAAATAAATGACCAAATTGAATATATCAAGTTCAACACAAAGGAAAAAGTTTAATTAAACATGCAAACTGATGTATTTGACCTAGGAGAGAAAACATAATAGCCCAAGCAAGTATACAGAATTCTTGGCTCACATATATTATCATGACTACTGTGGAAGTTTTGTTGTCATTTCAATTATGACTTTTCTTGATGCCATTCTTCTGGTAACTCTTTGGTCCATTTTCAATGGAAAGCACAAAATAAAACTTGATCAGTGGGCAAGGATACTCTCCTGTCCGATGCTGTTCTCCACTCATAAGAGCATTTTTCATTAAGGCCTTTATTGACCTGCTGGACTATAACCTGTTTTATTTGGTATGGCTTTCTCCATAAATGTATCAACAAGGGGTTAGAGATGAGATGACCCACATTCTCTTTGGTAGATCTCAATTCTATGGACTAGTTTAGAATAACTGTGGTTGGATAGGAGACCATTTGGATAAGTTTAGGGTAAAAAACAGGATGATAACTTTACAGGGTGTGTACCTAAAAGAAATGTACTCATTTTTCTTCTACCTTTACCCAATTTGACCCAAGGTAAAGACCTTATCTCCAACATTTGGTCTTACACTAGGATCCATTTGCTTTCTTTTTTCATTAAATCAGAATTATGTATTACAATATTATGTATGTATGAGTATTAATTTTATTATATAGTACAGAGGAAAGAAGAAAAGTAAAAAAAGTAAAAAAGACAGGTTACTACAGTGTCACTCATAATGAACTGTGTGTAGCACTTTATGACTCAAAGAAAATTTCAGTGAGCTTTATTATACCTGTCTGGGTTACTGTAACCCATGACTATTGGATAAAAAACAAATACTCTTCCTAATATAGATATATTTAGTTCATTTTCACAAACTTGCAGCTCTATGGTTATATCTGCCCCATTTCTCTTTTTATTTGAAGCCTTTGTACACAAATATTATACATTTAGATGTTTTCTTCCCCTACTACTCATGCCTAAATCCCTCACATCCCACTCCACTTAATCTCCTTTATAGCCAGTCCCATGTTCACTTACATGTGCAGCAAACTGGACCTCATTGAGGATGTCTGCATTATCAGCAAGTTCCTGGAAACACACTGGGATGTTAATGGCCCACATTAATAGCAAATCATTAAGTGAAGAAGCTTCCCCGCCTTTATCTTGCATCAGTCTCAAGCACTCTTTCTGGGTAGAACTGCATGTCTTAAGATCCTCATGGTAAAATGTTAATAGGTCAGCCTTTGAGGAGGTATGGTGGAGATAGACTTCACTACATTGAGTTATTTTGTGTTTATCTGCTTCATTTCTACATGCACAAATACATACATCATCCAAAGGAAAACACTGAACTTCTCTAAGTGTACAGATTTGGTCAGATAGCTCTAGCTGGAATATGCATAACAATGTGTGTATACAAAATAATTTTGTGTAGTTTGATGATTTCTATTTTGGTAGGGTCTACAGAAGAATTGTTAGTCTTGATACAAAGAGTGCAGAGCTATCTCTGCAGAGGGTAGGTGTTCACATAAGTGCATATACTTGGCTATGCCTAGAATCCCAATAATGACTGTGATTTTTTTCCAATAGTTAATTTTGATAGTGTGAGAGTGGTGTTTTCTGAGTGATTTCAATACTTAGGCACTGGGTGTTTTTACCTGCCATGGAACATCCCTCAAAATGTGTAGTATTGGGAATCTTTCACTTGCATATATCACCCTGTATCAGCACTGTTTTTCTCATAGAGCTAATAATTGTCCAGTTCGCACTAAACTATAGCCAGTAATTAAATGCATTGAGCAAGCTATACAGAGACTCTGTTCAGGCTCCTGGCATGGCATTCAGGAGAACAGAAAGTTTCACACGAATTACAGATTGTCACTTAGTAGCCTTGGTGCAGAGCTAGAAATACAACATGGACTTGGCAATTAAAGTCCCAAGTGTAAAAGATCAGAAAAGATCAATTGTGTGAATAAAATATAGCTCTCACAAAACATTTAAAATAAAATGATGTTATTAATGTAACACCATTTTCCATATCCTTAATAGAACTAAGCATATCCAGATAAATATATAATTCATTGCTAAATGTAATCAGCTATATTTCTGTCATTGAAAACTAATTTTCAAAGGTGGGAGCAGTAGTGCCAGACCATCCAGAATTTGAGTGACAAGGATCGACAGTATAAGCAACCCTGAATTATAGAAGATTCTGTCTCAAAAGAACAAAATACAAATCTTTTATTTTCATACTTAAAAATTGCTTTATTGAATTTTCAAGAGGATGATTTGAAATGCAATGCCATTATTTTACTTGTAGTAGATCTTATGGATAAGGCCCAAGGTCAACTTCAGATGTCATTTCTCAGGCACTGAACCCTATTTGTTTAGAAACAGAGTCTTTTACTGGCTTGAAGTTTATCAATTAGGTTAAGTCAGCTGATATGTGAGCTAAGGGGACCTGCTTCTCTCCACTTAACTCTCTGTGGGATTATAAGCATGTAGTACCAGTCTGGGTATTTATGTGAAGTTTATGTGGATACTGTGAAGATTGAATTCAGATCCTTATGTTTGCAAGGCAAGGACCTTACTTGACTTAGCAACTACCCAGCCTACATTAATAATCGTTCATATTTCATGTAAGTACTGTCCACTTTTCTTCTCAATAAAAAAATTTCTTCTCCAAAAAATAGTATTTAAGTATTAGATTAGATGGATTGATGTAAATTTCTTAAGAAGCTCCCAATGTGTCTCAGTGCTAAAGGACATGGCTAATACATTTCAGATTGTAAGTAATAAAAATTTTGTTCAGTTGTAAAAGTGTTGTGTAAAAATATTTTTTGAATATTAATAAAAACAGATCAGTCAATCAAAACATCATGAAAACATGAAAGTTGCCTGGGAATTAAACATCATTTTAAAAGACTAGCTCATGGGGAACGGAAGTCTAAATATGAAGTAGTGGAGTAATAATGCTTATAAGAACACAGTTTGGTGTTATGTGGGACTGGTCCTTTACTAGGAACCTATTGCAAGACTTTTGGTCCATTTCAGTCATTCACTGACATTTGGCCATGTAAATTCCTATCTTGAGGCACAGCACATCACTTGCTAGGGAGTCTTCAGAGTTCTTGCAAAGGATATTAGGGACAAAAGTTGTTGGAAAAACTGGGCTGTTTCTTTGTAAAATTATGAACTTTAATATGAGTGGAGTGTCGGCTTTGAAATGAACAACTTGGGTTGAAAGGTGGTACTGGGGAGGATTATTAAAAGATCCTTGTAATTATGTAGGAGTTATGGAATATTAAATGAAAACCATGTTGCGTGAAGGAATATTAAATGAAAAGCATGCTGAGTGTTCTCTAAGGATGAGTCTGACCCAGAAAAAAAAAGTTTTGATTTTGTAGAGATCCTTACCAGAAGTGCTTACTGCTTTCCAGTCAATGAACTCAGAGTAAAATAACTGCGTTGAAAGTAGTGATATGCAGACTGAGAAGTACATGTGATACAACGCCAAACTACAGCTGTTTGGAAGATGGACAGAAGGTCAGAGTTTTCAGAAAAAAGAGGAAAAATTGCAACAATAGCATCTATGACTTCTCCATATGTAATGAAATAAATAGAAATCTATAAATATGTTCTTTGTCAGCCTGCATTGTTAGTACCGGCAGTTTTATCTGGAATGATGGGACTCAGATAACTTATGGTCTTCCTGTGATTTATCAGTCAGGAGGTGAAGGATTTTCCCAGACACCACTAAGCAGCTAGAGGTGACGCAGGTTGGACAATGGCGATGACTTTCCAATTTATGCCAAAGCTAGGCATTAGGGATGTGACAAAAAGCTTTAACTCTTACATGAAAGAACATAATTAAGAAAAGAATATATTTACTGTTACTGTTATTAGGACTGCACTAGGACACTTGGTATATCAGGTGTTAAGTGTCTAGAAGACACTGGAGAGCTTAGTTAAGACCTAGTCCTTAATGCCACTTCAAGTGTGATTGCCTACCTTTTTCTCTGTTCAGATGTTAAAGATGTGGGAAAAGGGAACCAAGTTAGAAAACCGATTATTTACCAAAGGCAAAGTTACAAACAGCATTTAAAACAGTTCTGAAAATAAGTTGAGATTTGACTTGGCTGATTTTACATCACAGAATGAATGTGAAGATGTTGGACTTATATTAATTGGCAAGGGTCAGTTTCTTCGAAGGAGAGACACCTGTGAACAAAAGATGTTCAGATCATAAGGTACCATATCATTATGGAAAAATGTACCTGATGCATTTGCTTGGCTAAAATTAGCAATATAAGTTTTGAACACATATATAGTACATATATAACTATGCTAGAATAATGACAATAATGTAAATATTCTAGTGGTTATTATACCTATAGAACAGAGAAATGTGTTCTAACGTACCCATACATTATGTTGTAAAGTCATGCCATTCTATTTATTTTACTTACTGCATTGTGTATAGTTAAGATTATATGATTTAGAGAATTAAAGAGAATTAAATGTCACATTTCCTTTGATAACTTCAAAATGTCAGTGCTGATTAGCAACTTCTTTGATTATCTATTAGAAAAGACTTCATTCTTTACTGAGTTAAATAAAGCTAATGAATTTTAATTATCAGTGATTTTTTTTTACTCACTGATAGCAGACTCAAAAATAGTTCTTTCAACATAAGAAACTAAGAATTATCAAATGTAACAATCTTTTCTGTTGAGTTATAGATGAGGTTTTCTGTGGACTTTCTAATTGTAAGCCACAGTAGTTCATATCCTTCATTGGTAAGTTGGCTTTGTGGAGCCTCCTTTTATGTGAAGCAACCTAACTTAAAAGTAAGGATGATGGGCAGTGAAGGTCCATAATGCTTGTGACTAAGAAGTCAATACTGACATTAGGGCAGATAGACTTAAAGCGAATATTATCTGCAGGCATCCTATGGGACATGGAATTTCACTGAGAAGTTTGAAAATCAAACTTATGGATATACGTATTCATACTGTCCTTCATAATTTCCTATAGACTACTAAAGGTATTGAGATGGGCAATTTTGACATTTCTAATTTAAAAAATTAATCTAATCCCAATTGAAAAAAGTTACAGAAATTTAAGTCTGAATTACACTCGTATTTGCTCTCTAAATAACAGTTTCTCTATTTACATTTTACTATTAATAACACTTTAATTTATTGTGTTTTGTTCATAAACAGCTACAGTTTTCATTTTTAATTTCACTCTTTTGAACACTTTTATACTGGATGTTCTTTCTCACCCAGCATACGAAATATGCTTACTTGAAATTTATGTTGTATTTGCTTGAAAGTAGTTTTTAACAATTTATTAAACAATTTTAATCTTTATTTTTAATGTTGTATATATGAATACAGTGACTTTATAATATTTTCAACCCTGAATCTCTCCTGATTTTCAAATCTTTTCACTTGTGGGCCCACTGTGTTTCATCTAGTCTGTGATGATTAATACTTGACCTGATTCATGCTCCAGCAAGCGTCTAGGAGATAATGCATGGCCCACTACCATCCTACTTCAAGCTCTTGCTGTCCCTTCTTCTGTGATGTTCCCTGGGTCTTGGGGTAGGGATGGGTGATCTTATATATCCTGTTAGGGACAAGTAGTATGCAGACACATTTTTTGCTTTTTTGGCAAGTCATGTTACTTAGTAATGAACACCTTCCATTATAGAAGAAGGCTTCTAGGCTGAATGGTGAGTGCTCTTCCAAATTATGGATATAATATCAGATAAAACAGTGCAGCTTAGTGTATTGTCTTCCTACCTAAAAGTTCATAGTCTGCTCTTCTGTAGTGATTTATTTCCTCCCCTTTTATGGGTTCTTGATCTAGTTAACAGTAACAAGAATGTATTCCATTCAGACAAATGGGCCTTGAGTCCTATCAGAAAAGCTGTTAGTTGTTTCCTTGATATTCAAGCCACTATTACACTGGTGGTCAACTGTTACCATGGTGATTTTTATTGTAACTTGCAGTTCTTACAGGTTGATGAGACCTTTGATTATTTTTCTCCCCAAGTAGCTTCTGCAGTATTTCTTAGTACTATGCAAGCTATCCAGTAAGCTCTCAAACTGGTCCAAATTGATGTCCTGTGATTCATATGTGTTGCATTCTTCAGTAATAGGATCTTACTATCAGTTTTTTAGAGGACAACCAAGAGCAATGGCAAAATACCATAATGTTTGGGGTCTTTTGAGACTTCTCCAATCAACAATTTATCAGTGTCACATTCCTGCTATTTCTAGGATCGTTTTAATTGTCACTGGGTTCTAAGTGGAGCAGCTCAGGACATTTTTATTGTTTTACCCTGTTTTCCATTCTTTGTGCTTCTCTGCTTAGGAATGCTCCATTGTTGCTCCCTTTTTACTTTTTTTTAAATATGGAACACTTCATGGATTTGCATGTCATCCTTTGACAGGGGCCATGCTAATCTACTCTGTGTCGTTCCAATTTTAGTATATGTGCTGCTGAAGAGACCATATACACTTTCTAAAAGAAATGTTTTAGCCATATTAATAACATAAGAGTTTCCTATGGGGTTCCATCCCCCAATCTTATGGGGATCTCCTTATGCTCCTTAGGTATTTTTCCATTATTCCTTCCCTCATGCTACTTGCCATGGGATTGTATATCTCCCCTTCCAAATGTTTCAACCTAGTCATCTCTTCCCACCTTCCTACTTGTTTCCTTTCCAGTTTTCTGAATCTTAATACTTTGGTCAGAATATCAATGTTTGCACTTGCATATAAGAGAGAACATGCACACTTGTATTTTAATTCAAAAAGCACCTTTTTATAATTTATTGGAATAAATAATCACACAATTAATTAAACTTCAATAAAATACTAGATAGCTAGCTAATGAACAATTAAGTCCATACTTATTCTACCTAAAGTTTAGGGTGCTGGTAAATTTTATGAAGCCATTCAAGTATGTGCAGTGTTATTGAGTATGCAGCACCTTCAGATTTAGAATAAGAATTGTAGAAATATGTATCTTTGTCTATCTGTCTGTCTATCTATCTATCTATCCATCTATCTATCTATCTGATATCCATCTAAATCTCCTCTTTCTTTGTCACTCCCTCTGTCATTCCATTTTTTACTCTGCTGTAAGTATGAAGAATTTGCAAAATGAAAACTTTGGAAAAACTACAGAAAAACTACCCCTATTTGCCAAATCACGAAGGGGTGATCAGGAAAAAAACCACAGTATGTCTTCTAGGTACTATGCATCCTGTGACATCCCCTCAAAGTTGGTTTATTGAATAGCATTTCAAAACATTTTTTTCTTTGAAACTTCAAAATTTGTTACATTTGTGTGTGCCCAATAAATAGAAACCAGACAGCCACATTACTATCTGATAATTGATGTGGAAATTTCTTACTAGACTTAATGGATTTTTATTCTGTTAAACATACATGATCTTCCCCTAATATCTTAATCACACTATCCATGAGTTTCCCATAGCTGTTGTGCTTCCTCTATTACTGTTGCAATCAGTGATCTCTTCATAAAATATATGTGACCATATGATCATCATACCTTTTTGCTAAAATACTCAAGATTATATAAATGTTACTAAGACAAAGGTCATTGTTTAAAATGACCACTAGCCATATGTGAACACTGAAATGGCACTAGTTTAAGCTGAATTGCACCTCTAAGTATATATAAAATAATCACTGAAATCAGAACTTTTCCATGAAATAATTTAAATTATAGCATGGATAGTTTTATATTGATTACATGCTGAACCACTTTTTAGGAATATTATCCTAAGTAAGTGCGTTAGTAACAGAAATTTAACCTGCTTCTTTTTCCTTTTTACCATGACTATTAGAAAAATTTAAAATATCATAAATCTCTGCCATTGTGTTTTTATTAATTTGCAGTAAGCTAAACTAGAAATCAGCTTCCCCACATTTGTAAGTTTCCAGGTTTCCAGGTTTACTATCCTTTCAGGTTCTGCAGTGTGCTTGGTGTTTACATGTACTTCCTTCTGCCTGGAGCATTCTTTTTCTCCTAAGTCTGTGCAGTGAACTTCTCTTCTCCTATGTGTTCCTTTTTTTTTTTTTTTAAATCTTAGTTAAATAGTCATATGCTCAGGAAAAACTCTTCTGACTATATTAAGTTCCTTTATGAGCATCACTAGCTGTCACAGAGACTGGTATTTCTCTGTCATTGCTCTGATTATACTAAAATGTGTGTGTGTGTGTGTGTGTGTGTGTGTGTGTGTGTGTGTGTACATATTATTTAGAATTAATATCATTTCTGTTTTGCTGACTGTATTTTCCAAAGGTCATAGATCACACTCAGCTTTGTTCAAGGTTGCAAGCTAAATGAATATAAAAGTACTTGCAAAGTGCTAAATGGGTTACTGTATGTGAACAGATCAATCAGTCTGAAAGAATGGCTATAAATTTTGTATGGTTTAGACAGGCACATAATGGGGAAATTTAGAAATATATTCTTATATTACTTAGTGCTGCAGTTTGTCAACATGTTGCCAATAAATTCCTGATCAAAGAATTTAGGGGAAGAAAGCAGAGTTATTCTTGCTTACAATTCTCAGTTACAGTGTATAGAACATCTTGGTAGGAAAGTCCATACCAAGGAGTCAAGGGAAATGATCACACCATATCCACAGAGGGAAAAGCAAATCTCACTTGCCAGACTGTACATCTACCAAAATATGCTAAAATATGCCAACTTATTGAACCAAACCCCTTCATGTTATCCATTTGCCCAGGGAATGATCCACCCACCATGGGCTTCACCTTTCCACATCAATTAGTCAATCTCCTGCAGCCTTGTTTAGGACTTGTCTGAACTACCAGTTCTTCACAGATGAGCCTAAAGCTCAGCCTTCAATTGTCAAGTTGACAGCAATGTATAACTAGCATGTTTCTGTTTCAAAGTTTCAAAAATGACTCTATCATCCTTCCTGATGTGCTCAGAGAAGTGGCCTTCCTGTGTTCTTGAATTCGAGATAACTAAAGTCTTGCTTTGCTCAAAGGAATTCAGAAGACACAATGAACAAAGAGATATAAGATGAGATCATCAGTCATCATCACTGCCTGTTAGGAGAGTATTCCCTAGGCTCATGTTGTCCCAGTTCCCAGGGAAATGCACAGCACTGGACCATTCTAGAGCAAATGAATATGAGGAAAATGTTGTTGCCTTCTGGCATTAAACTAGGTAGTGACTGCTTACTTGGCAGCAACTAAAGTTGCATCTATCATTTCTATAAGCAAAATGGAATTTAGGAAGCAAAGCTAGAATGTGGAGCATTTGGAAGTAGATTATTGGACTTAATCCTGATCAAGATGCCCTCGACAGTCCTTTTAGCCTCTTAACTTAAAATAGATTTGCTGCTGAATTAAGAACTAGGACCTACATTTCGTTAAAGCTTTAAAAAAAACTTTGGAAGGTACTTTACCTGATATTTTTGAGATTTTGATAGGTTCCCCAAGTTTTAGTAGTTTATAATTTAGAAAGGTCTTTCTTACATTTCCCAGAGCCATTCCTTAACCAATTATTTCCTTGTCTCTGTATGTTGATACATATTTCAGTGTTTTTAATAGTTTATTTATTTACTCTGTGTGTAATTTCTGAAGAAAATTGAGTTGACACACACTCTTCTTGAAGTAGTCATGTCTTTGTTGTCAGAGTCTTGAATAAAATCTCTCTTGGCTATTCAAATAGAATTTATAGGAGTGCACATCAGATCACTCTGCCAACAATACATGTTGGGAAATTTTTATAACTATAACATGAATAACTTAAACTAGACTTCTAACCTGTTTAAATTATATTAATTTATAATAAAGAGCATATTCATGCTCTTTCAAAGTTATATTTTTAAATAATGTTGAAAATAGCTGGTAGGAGAGGAAGCTTATTTTGAACACTGTCTTATGGGATTTATAGCAGTTTTTCAAAATGAGTTTTCCCAAGTTTAATTTTAGCAGTATTTTGATAAGGCAGCATCATGCTCATTCAGTACATAAAATTGAAGCCCAGAAAGGTTAATTTAGTTCCCTCATGTTGCACAGGTTTCTGAGTAAAATATTTCACATTATGGTGTATTTCTTCTAGAGCCCATATTATTAATATCTTTTGATGTTGAATCTGTGTGCTTGTGATATTCCTATACATATTCTGTGAGCTGTTTAACAGTTTCTCAAGCATATTTTGGAAGAGAGTTGTGAACAGGGCAAATGCAACGTTCTAAAACTATGATAGTGGAAGGGAGGGGTATTTAAAGTTAATAGCAAAAGTAAACTAATGGAAAGTTAGCAAAAGCATTTTTAACTCACTTTTGTATTAGTATCTTATTTGGCTGAAGGTCAAATTAGTAGTCCTAAGATTTATAGATGATTTTGAAATAGTTTCAAACATTATTAATGGAGATATTTGACTATATAAACTGAAAATTTTTCTATGAGAAATATATATAAAATTATTTCAATGATTTATTATACATACATATATAAACATACACAAGCATCTATTAAAGTATGTTTTATGCAAGAGTTGTACATAGAGTCAGTAATCTAATCTACTTACCTTTACATATATTTTTTCTAGAAGGTGTGCTAAGCAGCCAGTATCTCTGTAATTGCAAAATAGTAGTACGGATTCAGTCATTTTCTTTTGAAATTCTTCTGACTTAAGTCTTGCAGCATATATTCTAAGAAAGGCATAATCTTGTTTAAGCTATATTAAGACTGCACACATAGGGCATATGGTATGCATTTATAGTTCCACAATGAAATTTTATCTACTCAAGGATGCCAAGTAACTTACAAATTACTTTTTTTTCTTTACACCATGATGTATCTCTTAGTTAAAATTGTCTTGAATGTAATTAACAGACAAAGGAATTCAGGCATAATTTTGGTGTATAAAAAATGTCAAATGACCAGTATCTCCTAAGAGAAAACATATAAGGCATTAAAGGATATTGCAGATAAGGTTGATAATATTAATTATAAACCTGCCACTTAAGAGAGACGCATCTGGGCACACCTTAAATAAGTTTGGGTCTGTGTAAAGAATGGGCAGAGCTAGGTGAGCTCAAACTATCTGGTAAGCATGTGTTTATTCATTCTTGCTCTCTGTTATTACTGAAGGTATGATGTAATAAGCTGCTTCAGTTTACTTATGATATAATGTCCCCAAAATGATGGAGTATATTCTGAAATTAGCAAGTAATTGAACATTTTCTTCCCCTACCTTGCTTGGGCTAGGTATTTGTTGCCGCAATGTCTAATGAAATTAAAATAGAGTAGGAACAAAATTAGAAAATAAATCCCTTTTCTAGAATGTAAGAGAAAACTGTTCATTATTGCTCAGCATAATTGTTCAAAAGCTTCATCAACTGAAAAATCACCCAGAGAAGGAACTCCTCATAGCATTAAGACAGTTTTGAAACAGAACATTCCAGAAATTAAAAAAGTGATATGAAAGAAAGAATATGTGAGTGACAGAAAGGAAGACATATGAGCAAGGGTGTGAGAAAAAGAAACAGAAAGAGAAGAGAAAATGTTAATATGCTACCATATAGCATACAAGTAATAATTTGAAATATACAAAGTGGTGAAGAATAATATATATTGCAGGTATCCTTTTGCTTTGAGACAGTACTCAGACTCAAACAGTGTAGGGAGAAGCAAGATATATTTCCTTATGGTTCCAGAAGGTACATTTCACAGCAGAATGCATGAAGAAAGAAGCAGGAGGTTGATTCGAGTCATTCCAACCATCATGAGGAGGCAGAGGACAAGAGCAAACAGGGGAACAGGATGGAACTACCAAACCTCAAAACCAGACCCCTGTGATATGCCTTTTTCTAGCAAGTCATTACTTCTTAATAGGTACCATGGCCTTTTCAAACATTAACATCAGCTAAGGATGCAAACATATGAGACTATAGAGATAGGATAGGCACTGATATTCAAACCATGACAAAATGTGCTATTAAAATGTTCATTTGAAATCTTAATACAATGAGAACTCCTACAGGGACTTGAAAGCTTAAGGAATTTGATATTTAGAGAATTTGCTATTGATATGGTACAATTAAAATGATGGACTTCCTATTTGTTTAAAAGTTTATCAGGCAAGAAAAATCATTAATGTAGCTTCTGAAACATTAAATTTTTTCCTAAAGAAGAGTCGTAGTATATAAGAAAGCAAAATGGGAATGTGTGAAAGCCAATAGGACTAACAAGGGCTGTTTTCTTACTATAGAAGCTAATTGTGGAACATTTCTTTTATTTTCAAAGGGATTTAAACCTGCCAAATATTTTAATATGGATTTTAATGCTAGCTATCTGGCTGAGTGACTTTGTTTCATTTCAGGGTAAAAATATCAAATTAAAAAGATTATTTGCATTTTACACCTAAGGTCACAGTATGAAGTATTTTACTGTCAATTTTTGCTCTTTAATTTTAAATTTGAAAACTAATTACTGTAGTTTTGAATAATCAATGAATTTGTTGTATTCATGTATAAAATGTTCAAAGAATATAAAACAAATTCATAAAGAAAGAGTTTATATCGCAGTGTTATGCTTTTTCTTGAGTTGAGACAAATAGCTGAATTGTATTATTTAACTTTACTTTCGTGTTTATACTTATTTGAATTAATCAAGTAAATTTAAATGTAACATTGAGTTTGGTTAAAAAGCAAAATGAAGCTTAGCAGATCCATTTGGAAAGCTGTCCCTTCCTCTTCTGCTCTCACTCTCTTTTTTTCTCTTTCATAGTCTTTTATTATTAAGTGACAAAGTAGACTCTGAATGGTATATTCTAAAATCATAATATAGGTAATGAGATAATAATTAAAAATCTGTAGTGTTCCCTAATCAAAGTATGATAAGAAAGTATGATAAGAAAGCTCATCTGTGAACAGGAGCAAGAGCTCTATTTGACAGAATGTATCTGTCTTTTTGACACAAGTCTGATATATTCTTTTCTGTTTTCTGAATTTCAAAAACTTTTAAAGACTAAAGGAACTATTGCAATAGCTTTACTTCCACAATATTGAAAGCCAGATATTTTTTAATGTAAACAGACTTAAAGGAGATTGACATATAGGCACCCACTGTAAACTTTGCAATATTAATGTTTGTGTAACTTTTCCTTGTTATCCCAATGATTGAAATGTTATTAGCATCAGATTTTCTGTGTAGAAATGCAATGGTTCATTTTGACCATCTTGTCTGGATCACCGAAGAGACATACCTCCAGGTAAGTCTTTTGAAAGCTTATAGATCAGGTTTATTGAAGGGGGAAGTCCCAATGTAAATGTGGGCCACAATATGTGAATGGGCTGAGGTTCCAGAGTGCATAGAAAGGAACAAGAGAGCTGAGCAGTCACATTTATCTCTTTGCTTCCTGATGGCAGATGCGAGGTGAATAGCTGCCTGATGTTCCTGCTGGCGTGACTTCCCTCCCCTGATGGATCGCACCCTCACACTATGAGATCAAATAAACACTTCTTTCTGTCCTGAAAAAAAAAAAAAAGACTTAAAAAGTTTAAAATTACATACTAAAATCTTACCATGTGAAAAGCAAATACAGAACATTTCAGAAATATACAGGTTGAGAAATTTTAATAGGAAGCCTGAATATTTGGACAAAAAGTGCTTATGAAAAACTAAAATTGAAGCCAAAACATAGCAAAACAAATGCCAGGTTTGCTAAATGAAACAAAAAATACTGATTATTTGAAACTGATAATATAATTAAAGAAAAATCTTTATATTTTGACACACAAAAAGGAGAGTTAATCAATGTGTAAATCTTATTAAAGTTAAGATTGTGTAACTAAGTAACTGTGTAACTAAATCAGGAATCTGCCCTCCCATCCTCTCTGCATGCAGAGGCTCTGAATAGATGCAGTTTCTTCCTGGACAGAGCTGAGCAACAGAAAGAATGTCCTGCTGCTGTCTCACATTGAGTCTGGCCCTTTGCCTCTTCCTATCTCTGCTGCCCTTGAAAGCAAAGCCAACAGTGATATTCACCAGGATGATTCTGCTTGGTGTGCTCTTCAAATCTCATACTCAGACAAAATAAAATCACATCATATCTAAAAGGAGGAAGGAAGAGAAAGCTTCAAGTGAAATGACTGACCTAACACTAAGCATGTGAGAATTCAACCTGAAAGTGCAAAACATTTGAAAACCAGGCACAGCAAACATTTTTCCTGCATCATAGAATAAAGAATGCTCTGCTGGAGCATAAATTAATGATCTGATGAATTGTATGAAATGTGTGTCTCAAAACAGCTCAAAATTTAAAAAGACCAACTATCATGAGAGACAAAATAGATGTAGAGAGACCCAGGAGTTAAAAGACATACTTTGATACAAAAATAAGTAAAAAGAGGAATCCAAAGAGGAAAGACAAGTAAGTGAATTAGTATTTGAATATGCTCTTGAAAGCAGATGCCCACATTTGCCTATGGATATAAGTGGATAAGAACAAAGAAATAGTTTCACAACACTGTTGGTGGTGAGGTCAGATGGCAGCTGTAGAGCACACCCACCTGTTATATACCACACCCACAAAGTAACACATGGCTAACACTTAATAGTTGAGACTATATGATGGAAGGGGGTTATCTAAATTTAAGGAAATATCCATTTACAACATTGCGTTAAGATGAATATTTGTAATCCTGAGAATAACTGCTTCCTTAAATTTTACATCCCAGGCAATATACATAACTCTTTGTAGTAAGATCCTCTGTAAACACGAGGATCTAGGAAACATTTCCAAACTAAACAGCTCTGTCTCTGATAGTGTTTCATTTTGAAAAGAAGAACATAAATCTAGGGAAGCATGATGACATTTTATTTTAATTTCCAGGGAGTTCGAGAAATCTCATAAGAATATTTATTTGAATGATTTTCAAGAGACACAGAAAAATTATATATAAATATATAACATAAAGATAATGCATATAAATAAAATGATTATTATCATGTGCTCATTGGATAATGGAAATAAAAAAAATTGTTATATAGTAACTGCAAGTAGAGAACCAAGAAACCAAGTGGTATCAGATCCACTCCAAGTCCAAAGAGTAAAGAAAAGTCCAATGGTCCAGTACAGGAGATCTGAGATGCCACCTTTAGGGAAAAAAATATAACCAGATCATACAGAGAGAAAATGCCTTTTCCCTTTCTTTCCTTGTTCTCTTTGGTCCTTTACTCAACTTACCTATTCAAAAGTCAGACTCCATCTGATTCATCTACATACACACATAGATACTCTCTTACTCCAGAAATAGTATTTTACAAATATTCAGAGATATGCCTAATTTAGTCAAGTCTACAAGTAAAGTTAACAATCACAAAAGATCATTGTTTTTATAATTCTCAGGATCTAAGGTAATGTTAATTGGGAGAAAAGAAAACACATAAAGCAGAAAGAGTGATACAGGAAAGGAAGAGGTAAAAGAGAAAGATTGAAGAGGGAAAGACTCCATTATGTTGATAAAAAACATTAAATATAGTAAATATATCCAATTTCAAAAATATTTCAACATTATTTTACCTGATTGTTAAAATATTTCAACATTATTTTACCTGATTGCAAATAAAAAAGTTGAAATCTAGTGAAAGAAAGTTATTCCTTTTTCATTTAACATAAACTTTCTCTAATTTACTATTGTTCTTCATTATCATACAATTGTAGCAATTTCTCTACCTTGTATATGTTGTTAAGGTGAAAGGTAGTCACTTTATGTTTACAGATTTTCTTTTACACTTGAAAATACTTTGTTTTTAAAATTTTAAAAACATTATCCTGTAAAGTAAATCTCATCACAAAACATTTCAATAATGCTCATTTCCATTCTCTTACATCACACTCAGGATTTTTCCTGATAATAAACTGTTTCAATTAATCATAAATACTCATTTTTAGGGATTAATTTACTTATTTGGTTATAGGAATTTTTACACGACATTTGTACTTTCTCTGCCATTTCAATAAACAGCTTTTTTCATGCTTCATATATGCAGAATCATATTTATTTGGAACTCAAATAACAAGATTCTTGGCATCATGGTGAAATTTGCTGTCTTTACCAGATACAATGAAGAACTCTAAACCTGCTGTCATTGAGAATGTTCCTTGGCCTCTATTCATCCACTAGGATTATCATGCAGTCTTTGCTTCAAATATGCTTACTTACTAACCATTAGGACATTAGTTTAACTGAAAAAGTATCTTAGTTCCAAGTTGTCCTGTTCATTGTGTTATTAAAAGTATATAACATAGAACTCAGAATTAAAAATATACTTTTATCAGCCATGTTTGGCTCTGTGAAGTTGAAATGAGTAGAATGTTTATTTCTCTGAGAATAAAGTGTTAAAATGTAATTCTCCAAGGAGATGATTAGTAGGTAGACCCTCTGGTAGGTGTTTGGGTGGTGAGAAATCAATCCTCATGAGTAATCATAGCATCTTTGTTAAGATGCTGTGATTCAAGAAAGATTAAGTGGTCTTTTTGCTATGTAAGAACTCAGAA
Organism: Typhlomys cinereus; assembly: GCA_023101885.1. Classification (NCBI taxonomy): domain Eukaryota; kingdom Metazoa; phylum Chordata; class Mammalia; order Rodentia; family Platacanthomyidae; genus Typhlomys; species Typhlomys cinereus. Next base: position 3,143,145 of record JALPQD010000281.1, on the reverse strand, counting down.
AGAAGATGAATTTTTTAAATTTTTTTCCATTTTTGCAAGCATATTAAGTACATATCCTTTCTCCCCTCTTTTTCTTCTTCTTTCCCTCTTTCCCTCCCCTTCCTTTATCAATACCACTCCTACTCACCTGTCTCTCTGCTTCTATGGGCTCCAGAATTCTCTCTGGATTGTCTATTCTGTGGGGTTCAGATCTCTGTAGCAGACCATGGCCCTCCTCAAGCCACTCCTCAGGGCACCCCACTGATAGGATTACTTCCCTTCACCATCCATCCTCAACCTCAAGATTTCCACTGCATGAATTTCTGTTAACAGGAGTGGTCTCTAACAATATACTGCATCTGCTGACATATTCTTAAGCTGGTACATTCATGGATGGTAAGGGATGCATAGGCCATCAGGCCATTGGAATAAGTTTCATAACAACCCAAATGAACTAAGAAATTTTTTATATAAAATGTTTTATTAATGATTGGAAAGTGTTCTTCTACTAGTCACTTCTGTGGACTACGAGGACTTTAATTGCTTTTATTTTTCTCTAGTAATTTATTGACCAGTAGGATACATTTGTTTGAAACTCTTGATCTATAGTTTGCCTATTATGTTAGCTGGAATCTTGTGACTAAAATGTGTTTTTTAAGTTTCTTAGGGAAAGATCATAGAAATGTTATTTTAAAAAAAATCTTGTAAAGACAGAGATTCCATGAATAATTAACTATGACATGTGTACTTCACTACAAAAGTAACAATTTGTGATTTAACAGAGATAAGCACAAGAGTAGACTGTTGAGAACATACAATATCCTAAAAACTTCCCTCTGCACAGGGCGTTTTGATAGACATATTTGCAGTTACTAAATACTAAAAGAGATGTATACCTGCTTTATTCCCAAGTGTGCATATACATCTATGATGTGGCATTATATTAGACTCCTACATATATACACATGTATGAGCAAAGAAATTTTGTAAGGCAATGCATATATAGTAAACAGATAAGCATAATAACTATAAAAAGTTGAAAATACAAATGACATGCATGTAAGCAAATGGATAACAAAAGTTTCAGAAAGCCTCAGTGGTGTGAATGTCTGTGTAAAAAGGATTTTTAGAAAACAAGTTTCATTATATGGTAGAAGAGTTAAAGGGCAGGAGGGATTAGGCCTTGAAAAGATTTAGGCACAAGTTAAGGGGAAGGAAAATGCAACAATGGCCACAAAATCTGTAATCATGTGAGAATGCCATGTGTGTTCTCTGGCAGCATGAATGAAGCTATGCATCCAGAGCAAGCAGTTGGCTTCAAATATACAGGGATGCTAATGACATATGTGGTTCTTGTACAGTATCTTACTAACTCAGACATCAGAGACTGCACTACTCCTCCCATTCACAATTCTTCAAGCAGAATATCTCCTCAACATAAAAGCCAGCCACATATCACAATGACTTTTTCAAACATTTTTCCTGCTCTGGAGCATTTCTATTTGCTATTCAGTGGCTTCCCCCAACTTTTAAGTCCTTCTTCACTTTGCTCTTTACCTTTCACTTGGAATCATTTCCTTGCCTTTGCTGTTCTTGGAACTAGCACTGACTCCTTTGCTTATGCATGATATATATATATATATTTTTGGCATGGTTGAGAGGAAAAGGACTGTTCCCTGATCCTGTGCTCGCAAATTTCTCAGTAGCAGATTCCAAATGTGTATGTGTGGTGGGAACTATTTCTGAGATACACAAAAATGTCTATTTAGTCCTTCTTTGTCTATAAATAATTAGATGAAAGAGAAAATTATAGATCTCCATTCAACCTTTAGTTTTCTATTTATTTTTTAAAAGGCAAAAGATAAAATATAGAAAAGCATCTATTTTAACACCAACTTAGTGGTATCTTCTGCTATATTTACTTTCCTCTGCTCTCACTTGTTTCTTCTGCAAAAAGTAGGGCTGACAAGACCATGTTCTTACAGTTCCTGTTCTTTGCCTGGTCCTGTTCCAAGCCATTTCACAAGTGATCTTTTTCTTCAAAAAGCTTCTTCAATCTTCTTTCCAAAAATATGTCAGTAGCTTTTCTAAAATTTTTCTGTCTACCCCTTCCACTTTTTTCCTGACAGTTGGTAAAAAGTCTCTCCAAAAGTTTGCTTATAACTAGAGTCATTCCAGCACAGTTTTCCTGAAGCTGCACCAGATTATTCTGCTCTATTCTTCCCTAATGGTTTTCCATTTGTCCAGCTTTGTTACCAACTCACATCTGTCTTCATAGACCTGACTATCCTAACTTGAAGTAGGTAGTCTCTCTCCTGAACTCTTGCAAAATGTACTATCTGAATAATTCATCTGGCAATGAATCATGCTGTGCATTGTGACATCTCTTTTGTAATTGTCTGGTGCTATTATTTAAGCATTTTTTCTCCTTTCACACTACTATGCATTCTCTTTCCTTATAAAACAGGACTTGTTTCTAATAATCTTAGGGTTTCAGCTTGCAACATTGAAAGGCAGGTATCAATTGAAAACCTGTAGTTTGAATTGACTTAATTCACTTTAATTTGCAAAGTAATTCCCATCATTTGCGTATGTGCTTTTTTATCGTGAAAATTATAATTGTGTTATCTAGTACCATGAGGGATTATTTCTGCATAAGTATATTCTACTTATCTGATCAAAAAGAAAGGATGGAATAAATTAACAGTGTTAATTACAAAGTTGCTCCATGTAGTTAAGCCATGGAATCAGATAGAGAGGCTGGTGGACAGTGATGAGTCATATAAATAACAATTTAAATGAAAATTGAATTGAAAACAATTCCAAAAGGTTTCCAACAGAAATTTACCAGTATTAGTGATTTACCAAAAGCAGATTCCTATATCTCAGTTCACATTCACTTCAGGAGTTAATAAAGTTTTAGTTTCTATAATATGAGTAATAGAAAAAAATTATGACACCTGACATTCAATTTTTTATGTTGTACAAGAAATGGCTAGTCATGCATTATAAGGGACATGACTTTTGTGAAGCCTAGCATTAGCTTATTGATGGTAAGATTGAAATAAAGGAGACTGATAGCAAAGTGAGGTGGCTTCATACTGGGTGATATACTGTACTAAAGAGCTTGCACATGAATCAGTGGAAGAATGGAAGGTTATGGAGACTTCATATGTCTCATGCAAAATACACGCAATGGTCAGGATTTATTCATTGAACTAGATATCCTGAAACCTATGATTATTCAGAATCAAAGAGACAATGGACATTGAAGATAAATCAGTAACACTTGGTACGGTGTTTTTAGAAACAAAAACACAATAAGGATTTAGATAACTTCACATCTCATTCATCAACATTAATTACATGGAGATAGTCCGAAGAAGGAAGGAGTGGTATGCATAGGTAAAAAAACATATAGAGGATTTTATTTGTGTGAAGTCATATATAAATTGGGCTATTACCTTATGTTTTACTCCTTAAATATTTTTGTTTAATTTGAATTATTTTGCAGGATATTTAATATTGAGGGGAATTACACTTGATCAAATGGCAGTGATATTGTGGTGGACTAATCTTTGAAAGGAAGATGTTTTGGAAATCTTCACTAATTGCCTCCTTGAGATACTTAAAAAAATGTCAGTATTAACACTGGAGAGCAGAGCAAAAGTGATTGGATTGAAGTTATATAGAGAAAAGATTGGGCTAAATATAAGAACTGACATCCAGGCTGGGTTCTATGGACTAGCCATTCTCAATTATTAAATGAACTGAAAATCCATCTGGGGAATAATTTAAAAGTTATATTTAGATCCCTTTCACATTTGAGGATAATTTTAGGATCATTTTAATTTTCATATGGATGTTAGGTGATTATCAGTTTTCGTATGTGTGTATGTGTGTGTGTGTGTGTGTGTGTATATATATCATTGAGCACTGTAAGTCCAAGGATGACTCCAGAAATCATCCTGGATTATTTACCTCACTTTTGCTTTGCTATGGGGTTTCCCAGACTCTGCTTTCTAGGGCCAGAAGTACAGGCCACTGCAATCACCTGGTAGATATACATCTTTCTCTCTCTGTCTCTCTCTCTGTCTCCTTCTCTGTATGTGTGTGTATATGTATCTTTCTCTTTTACATATGCACACACATGTGCGCTTAATGTCTGTGCACATGCATGAACACACAGATTCATACAACTGATAAATGCCTAACACTGTCAAAATGAAAGTTTCACCCTAGTCAGGATCATCAAATTCCTGTGTTGGGCTTTCTCACATTGGGAATGTTCCACACTATGGCTTGAGAGATGAAATGTGAGTATGTATGCAGAAAACACTTGACTACAACTAGCTAACCGTGTTCTGTAATTTGCATCTTAGAATGAGCTCATATTTTTTATTTTTACTTTTTACCATATGTCTTGTTTAGTAAATTGAGCTGTGTGGAAGGAAGACCATGAGGACTTCAAAGAAGCCTGCCTTTAGGTATTCATGACTATGAGTAAATTTCCTTCATTTGAGTAGCTTGTTTATAGCTAGAAAAACTCAGCAACGTCAATGATGTCATTTTCACGAGTAGGTTAAAGGTCCAACTTACAGGCAATTTTTCTAAATTTCCTTTTTTACCCTTGCACAGAATTAGCTGTCATGGGACCTGGAGGCATCTTCTGGTCCAAAATCAGCAAAGTACAGAGATTCTCAGTGTACTGTTACCAACAATCACCAGGTTATGGAACAAAGGGAGTCTTTTTTGACCTTTAAGTTAACTAAGTCCAACTGTTACCTTGATGAGATAGCATGATTCCTGAACCATAAAGTCCAAGAGATCAGAAGTGTTTAATTCCTGTGTCCATGGCTAATGTGCCACTTAACAATGGGGACCCTTGCTGAGAAATATGTTATTGGATGATTTTTTCCTATGTGAGTATCATAGAAGATATTTATACTAATGTAGAACATAGGGAATCAGTTGATGAGGCTTTTTGATATGCATGATTCTTGATAAATACAAGGTGTCTAAAGCAGCTATCATTACATTGCATACTTCACAGCACACATCATATTTCAGTAAACAGTATATCCTACAGCAATGATGAAAAGTATATGAAAGTTTAGATTACTGGTTTATACTGTTATTATCGAGTATTATGCAGTCTACATAATGGTATGTGTTACATTTTTTTTTTGCATCTGGGACTATGTTGGGCCGGCCCAGGCAAGATGGCACTGGGAGGAACAAGGCGTAGCCGAGCACATGGGGCCTGAGATGGCTGGAAGCTAGTGTGCTGGGCGTAACCTGTTTGCATCACAGGGAATCCTGATTGGTTTATAAGAGTTCCACAATGCTGACCCTAGCTCGTGAAGCCTGCGCGCTTCCCTGACCTTTAATATGATTGGCTGCCCGTTTCACACCTTCTGGTTTTTGGCTTTATAGACTGCTATGCTGTGTACAATAGTACAATAAAGTGAGCTCATGCTTTGACTTAACTCCCTGCTGGGCCTGATTGTCTCCCCGGACCTGGGAGTTAGAGGGGCAGACATGTGCGCTCACCTCTCTCCCTCCTGGTGGCCAGGGGCACAAAGGCGCAGTACTATTTACCAGCTAGAGGTGGGAGCCTAGGGCATGGGGTCAGGTGCTTTGGCGTGTTCCTGCACAAAAGTAGACAGAAACTGTGCTGGAAGACATGTCAGTTTCATCTGGGGTGAGGATAAAACAGGGAAGTAAGAAAGCTGAGGATATTGCTAGGTTTACAGGGACAGGAAAGGACAGTGACCCTGACAATGGGTCAGCCAGACTTAGTGTGAGTTTCTTAGAGCTAGAGGCTAAGTGGCCAAGGGAACTGTAGTTGAACACTAAGGTGGAAGAGCCTTAAAACAGAAGAGGTAGCTAAAAGTCTGTGAGATCAAAAGAGAGTTGGCATGGATAGCATGGTGGGAGAAAGTCAGGAGACAGAGAGAGAGAGATCAGAAGAACCTTTGGATGATTATTTTATGGCTTTCAGACCTTGCTAAGAAGTCACTAGGAACATACAATAATTCAGGGTGAAGAGTAAATGCCATGCAAGAGATAATCCTCATGGTCTTAGGGTGAGTGTTCAGGAGTCTAGGATGATGTGTAGGAAGTGGACAGGATAGTTCACATATTCCATACCAGGAATATCCACCTTCTAGATAGGGTGGAGGGCTTTTACAAAATGACAAAGCTGTGGCTAACATGTGGGTGACATCTCTAAAAAATACCAAGATGATCTCCCCATTGCAGAGGAGAAAGGGAGGAATTCAAAAAGCCAGAAAATAAAAAGGTTTTGTTTAGTGATTTAATTTAAGAAAAAGTGAAAATGAGACACCAATCACTTCTATTAGAGGCCAAAAGAGGTCAGATGTCATGAAATGTGTGGTTTATGAAAGATGTAGAAGCACTTTGCGTGTAGGAAAGTAAAGCAGTTTGCAAGAGGGGGGAGATTTGACACAAATCTGGAAAATAATACAACATTAAATATACACAGCCTTCTCAGCTAAAATTAATGAGGGACATAACTGCTACTAATATCTGAAGGGTGTTAGCAGGAAGAAAGGAGCATAATTACTTAGCACCATACCAGTAAACATAATTAGGAATAATGGTATGCAATTAAGAAAAGAAAAATTCAGTCACAACATCATGAAAGTTCCTCTGTGCTGGTGACATCTATTAAGTGGTGGCTTCCTTTCCCAAAGCGACTGGGAGGAGTCCTGTTCCCAGAAGCAGACAGAATAAATGAAACCAGGCTGCAAAAAAAAAAAAAAAAAAAAAAAAAAAAAACCTTTTAGTGCCAATGGTAGAAATGACAAAGAGTTATAGAATTAAAAGTAGATTTTTGCTTCTGATTTTGTGTTTCTTTGAATCGGCTCTTAGGGAACAAATTCAAATAGCAGGGTTTCTATGGGTAATTCTTGTTTTTATTTTCTGTATGTGACCTGACTTTTTTTGTGTACTTGTGAAAGCCAGAGCATTTGTGTAAGAGTTGATCAAGAGGCTGTAACATCAATCTCCCTCCCAGGCGTTGAGGTCTTTTCTGTATTTCTAAGGTGATAGGTGACAAAGCAAAGAAACTGTAAGGGCAATTAGAGTGTTTAGCATTTCTTTCCTCCATCTGAAACATTTGGTGAACTTCTTCTAAAAATAGATGGGGATTAAGTAGAGATCTGTTGCTGGATAAAAGGAGGGCAAACAAGGGTGACTGCTCTGGCTTCCAGATTCCAAAGTGGTTCCTGCAGAAGCAGCAAAAGAATGCAGGAATCCAAGGCCTGTTGGAGAGACCTCAGGTTGCTAACCAGAAAAGCAATGGTAAAAAGAAAGGGATACATGGTGATTTTTTTTTTTCTGTCTGCTCTTAAAAATGCCAAAGTCCCACAGTCTTGATGCTTTAATAACTCACTATGCACTGGGGCTCTCACAGTGAGCATGCACATTTAAGGAGCAGCAGTCAGCTGCAATGTAAATATTCTTCATCTGATTAGTATGAAAATGGCCCTTCCTTTCTGCTTCCCTCTGAGATACTGACAAGAAAGTGACCTGAGAGATGCATGAATTATGTATTTCAAAAGACAGATCTACTGAAAATTGAAGATGAGAATACTTATTTTATATTGTTTTGTGCTCTCCCGACAGTAGATATCTGTTTAAATCTGTGTGATTAATTTATGAAGTCTGCCATCTCTCTGTTCAATTTTCAGGGCACAGAACTTTGTCCTTTATACCTTTATTTCCAGATATTTTACCATGTTGTTCCATAAGTCTGCTGATCTGAGTCACTTGGCAAAAGCAAAATGATTATAATTTAAATGAAATTAAAAGCTATCTATCCCAATGTATATTCCATTCAGAAAAAGAAAGTGTTTAAATTTGCTGGCTTACATTCACTTCTTTTAATGAAGACAAAATTTTCTAGTATAACATTTAATATCAAAAAATGTGTGTAACCAGTCACTACATTTACATTATGGATTCTTACAAAAATTTAATTAAATATCTTAATGCTTACAGAATGTTTAGTATACTGCCTTTTAACATGTAAAGAAGTTAGTTATCCTTGTATAGACTATGACTATGACTGTGACTGATTTTTCAGTTACCTTCCTATAGTAACAATTTTGCAATGTTCTAATACTGCAGCAATGGTTTAGCTGTGACTTATTTGCCGAATATAAGGACCTTGAGAAAAGAGGACAATAAAGATTTTTTTTTTAATTCAGGAAGACTAATATGGATGGACTAGGGGTTGATTTATTTCTGGATTAACCATATTATGATTTAGCAGGACATGTTAATATAGCAATGTTTTGGCTCATTCCTCTGTTCTTTCCAAACCTTGCCTCAGTTTTTGCAAGGTTCGATTTCTGATGCCACTTGGGAGCATAAATTTCAAGCATATCTGTCACTTCTATGTATATCTCCTTCTATACATGTATAAAATGCTACTGTTTGGTACATTCAATTAGGATTTTTTTTTTTTTGGTGTTAGCCAGTTCAGCTGTGAGATAATTGGTGAGTAGGGAGCACATGTTATACTTATTTCCTATTTGCACAATTTCCCCCACTAACCTCGATATAGTTGTCATATGTAGTGTGTATCCACAGATTCTTTGTAGAATAGGCTGTGATCTTTTAGAGGTAGGACCTGGTGTATCTCAAGAGCATTCTGCTTTGTAGAAAGAACCATGGGTAGTGAGAAGGACTCAGGAAATGGAAGTTATTAGCAAAGCATAAAATGAAGTTTTAATTTGTCCTTGTTGCATATGACATTTATGTTGATAGAATAGCATTTTCCAAAGAATATCCATGTTTGAAATCCAATCCTGCTTCTTTCTCTTTTCCTTTGATCTCTGAATCCTGATACAGCTTGCTAATTTCAATCCCTTTCATTTACTTGCCAAGAATAAGGAATTAAAGAGTTGAATTAGTTATGAGCCCTTCTGATCAAAATGTTATTATGATCACTTAAAATATTTCACATACAGGCACATATTACTGTTATCTATTTCTAATTAAAAATTAATTATCTACAACTAATTGGAAACGAGTGTCACACTATGATATGAGAATTTTAATATGGGGAAGTCACACTAAATAAGAAAATGCAAAAATGTTTAAGGAGAAACTAAACAAAAACATCAAGGTAATTTAAGATACATTTGAGAACGCACTTTCTAAGTATGAAGAAACCTTTATTTCAAAATATCCTGAAAGAGAAAAATCAAATCACTCCTATCTGACATTGAAGAATGCTTATCTCATTGCAGAAAGTATTAAAAATAAGTAGGTCATAAAGATGAAAATGTAAAATGCTGTGATATTGGCTCCTTATCTTTGAATGAAATTCTAATTTGAGTGCAGCACAAGGAAAAGGAATGGGTACAGTATGTTTTCCCAAGAGAGCTGTCAAAATGATAAAACTGAATATACTCCAACTCAGCTTTGCATGGACAGCTGGTTCATCATCATTAGTATGTATATCCTTATTAATATCTAGGCCACTTGTCTCAGGAAGAACTAGATTGCTGTTCTTTGAAATTTATCATCACACTAATCCACTGCAGTGATGTAGTCACAAATACCAGCTATACTGAACAAAAGAATCCTACTGTTTGTTCTTTCTGCTATAGCAAGAGAAACATATTTGGCACATGGTTCAGCTCTAGAAATCACCTAAAGAGATTTTTTTTTTAAATACTACTGAAGGTAACTTTTTATTTATTTACCTACATGTCAAAGTACTATTTAGTTGAGATGATTTCTCAGGGTACTACAAAGGTTAACCAAGGATCATAGGTCTTCTGACTTATATTTTGAGAATGACTCAGCTCATTTTCACGTGAGCTGAATTAAAATAATTTTCCATGAAATCTGGGTGCTGCTCCCCTTGGAGTTACTACTAAACTTTGTTGGGAGCTAAAACTCATGAAAAGGGAACTTAAGAGATGCATTCCTGCATTCATTATTGGTAGGTAAATTCAAACAGAGACAGTTAAGTGAAGTTACTTACTCAAAGATACTACCAATTGAGATTAAAAAGAAATAGATATATCGATGTACAAGAAAATTCAACCCGATGTCTCTTTTCAACAAGATGAATTATTTTAGCAATGCTGCTGTATGGTTCAAGTAACTAGACACTTGTGAATGAGGGGTGACTTAGTAAAGGTCAATATTTCTCTTATACTTAACCCCATCAACGGGATAGTCACTGAGGCTACTTTAGCAATAGGCTGTGCCTCAGTCCTTCACTCATCTGAAAAACTCTGAAATCAGAGTGATTTTTTTTGTCTTGACACCCGTTTTTCATAATTATCTCCTATTCCTGGGATACAGAAGCAGTGTGTTCTCAGTCCTTAAAGACCTCGAAATTTTGCATTCTAATAACTTGCATCTCTGCTGTCATGTCCAGGACTCTCTCCTGAGCTCATTTCTTTATAAGAAGCAAAGCACTAACATCCCAGCATTTCACGACGACCTCCTAAAGTCAGTACTTGGTCTGAATTCTTATTTAATGCAGCTTTCCCTAGTATTTTGTTGACATGACACACTCCTCGCAGCTTCAAGCCTGCTAACTCTATTTTCTTAATAACCATATTGTCCTTTCCCAAAGCTTGTCAACATCTGTGTCTATGTAGTTAAAACTTTTTGATACTTAGCTCCACAACTCAAGCTTCCAATATCTGCCTTGCATATACATTCCTACTATTTAGAGCATTTTAACTCAATAGTTGCTATTACTTATTTAATAATTAAAGCTTACTTTTGTGTTATCAATAAAATTTTCACAAAATTAAGTTGTCAATGTTATAAAAGACTCTTGTAGTAGGTTATTGGGAGAGGTTAAGTTTACTCTTCACAAACCAAATGGTAGGGGTAGTTAAATTGCTGAAATAGTGAAAAAATACCCAAGATTCTTAAGGGGAATTTTGATAAGGAGATGTGTCGGACATTTTATGGTATTCTTGACTTTGTCCATGCTTGCCCAGTTGTAAACTGAGTTTGATAATTGGTCAACCATTGAAGTTAGTCTCCTCCCCTGTCAGGTAAACAGATAAATCAGGGCACTATATGTTTGTATTTCATTTTATTATTAAGATACTATGAGAGACCTCAGGGATGAAGTGTTTTTTTTTTTTACAATAATTCAAGACCTTTATAACAGGTGCTTGTAGTTTGTTGATATTTTTGAAAAAAATCAAGTTTAAACTTTTATTAAAAACTAAAAATGAAGTTATTAAAAATCTCAGCTTGATCAGATATGAAACAATTTAAAAACCTTTAAATGTGTATTGAGAAAAAAAACAAGTTTTTTTTTTTTAAATGCATTTGCCATTACCAAAAAAGAAACATCTTTAGGAAAAATAATAAAACCCCATGCTGCATGGACAATGCAGACAGTTGTGGTGTATCTGGTCAGCCGACAAAATCAAACACTTAAAGGTCTTCAGCTCCATTCTTTTGTTCATTTTTTTTGCTGAAATTTCATATTTGCTTCTCTTTGTATGACTAAAACAGATGGTGGTAGAGATGGTAACATGGGGCATTTACTCAGCCCTGCCCTGCTCAGTGTCAGAATGAATTCTCAGCTGGTGGATCGGTTGTTTTTTGTCTCTTTGTCATCTTGTGGTTTAGGGTTCTTTGGGCATCTGCGTAGGTAGTTGAAGTTGTGGCCATACCGACGTTGAGTGGCTGCTGACCTTGGGTCTCATCTTGAATTTTCCTTGTCTTCTCCATTGCGGTCCTCCCTAGGCTGTTTTTGGCGAGAGAAGCCCCTGAAATGAACACTGCGTAATCATGGTCTATAACCCCAAACATACTCTATTTCACTGGTCTCCCTGGCTCTCCTGCACCCTGGATGTCAGCACACTCCATTACTTCTCCTTGCACAGGAGGGTTGGAATACTGTGGTCTCTGCCCATAGGCTCTCTGAATGTAGTAGAGTGGGAACTTTCACCTGTGGTAGGGCCGGTTTCGTTAGGCCTGGCCTTCAGGAGCTCTCCCAATTCCCTCATTCTTTTCTCCAGTCTCACTATTCCAGTAATTCTTTTGGTAATTGTGTGGAGGACCCCTAAGACGTGGACAACGTCTATAATGGATACGGTCTGCTGCGTCTTTACTGTCTTGAATTGGAACTGCACCAGGACCTGTAACATTTGCTGCCTCTGCACCCTTTTCTCCAACAACATTCAACTCCACAGTTTCTCATCTCCTACACTGTCAAGGTACTCCTGGGGTTATTCTTCTTCACGGCAGCTGGTGTACAAATACATCTTCCTTGGTCTCATGCCTGCTGATGAAACTGTATCCATTCCTTACATAAACCATTTTACTGTTCCCAAAACCTTCCTTGAGATGACCTTCTTGTCCCTGCTAGAAGGCACCTGAGATATGAGGCCACCTGGGGGGGGGGTCCCTGCAGCCGCTGCCCATGATGGTGCAGGGCATGGTGGGGGGGTGCACTGCGGATTGTAGGCCAGCTGCTGTGTCTCGTCCTCGCTGTTCATGGTTGTGGTGGTGGTGACTGGGGCATCTGGGGCTCCTCCTTAGGTGTGATGGTAACTAGGCCAATGGAGGAGTGGGGATGCTCAGAGCTCTCTAGGGTCTGCTCTCTGCCCCAACAGCTAATCAAACTCGAAGATTTCTTGATAATAATACTGGCAGGAAGCTGAGAAAAGGTTTATATCCATTTCAAAAGCAGAAAGAAATATAATAATTGAAACTTTTCGAAAGAGAACACTTTAAAAGTGTATGGGATTACAATGAGGAAGACACACTGTACAAAGTTTAATTTGTTGCTTTAGATTGTGGTAAATGGGGTAGGACTGGATCATTTTCCACTCAAACTCACTTGGATTCAGTTTCATCTCAGTTTCACCTGGTCATTTATATATTGAACATGTGATCTTATGAACAATTTAGGTAATCAATGGATTTATTCCAAGTAACAATTTCAGGGTACAGTCCATTATGGCATGGGAGCAATTCCAAGGACACTTGCCATACCATATCCATAGGAAGAGCTGAGAAAAACGCAAGGACTCAAGCATGCCTTCTAGCTTGCCAGTATTCCAGCTTGCCAAATTCCAACTCATTCATACAATCTTATGCATATGTCCATGGAAAGCTTGCCTACTTACTATGATTTTGGTCTTTCCATATCAAATACACAATTAGATAATACTTAATACATTCACTAAAGGACTTCTTTAACTGAGTAATTCCTTGGAAGTGTACCCGCAGGTCCATCTATTATAATATTAAAAATAACAGAAGAAAATACAAAAAGAAAAATGTATATTTCTATTATTATTGTCCAGAATTAGCATGGGTACAATATATTCTACTACCTATATATTTACAATAACATCATACACAAGGCTTATATGTTTTCAAAGGTGGTCACCAGTTGTAGCCTTTGGATCTAAAGGAGAGAATGTGGACTTTGATGAACAGCCAACAGTTTCTGCCACATTAGTGTTTAACAAGTTCTATGCCAATGAATTGATGAAGTATTATTTAAATATTCCTACAGCAACCCAAAAATGAAGTGTTAATGTCCTTGTTGTATGAAGAAGTAGTAAGGGATATAATTAGTAACTTCTTTGATGCACAATGGTATAAATCTTATGCCTAGACAATCTGTGATATCCACTTTTATACTATACACAATGATATAGAGTATGTGTGATATATGGAGGGCAAAAGAGAAAAATGTGGCTTTCCATTTGGTTATTTCTTCTTCAGAGTAAATAATCACATAGGAACAGCATCGACAGAACTTACTGGAATGCCTGCTTTCTTACCATTGCTGAAGTGCTTCCTCATCATGTTCCATCCTTTGCTGTCCTTTATCCTTCCCTTCTGCTTTTAGTAATGTCATGATATTTACTCATGGGTCCCCCCAACCTTATGTAAGCACTACTTTGAATTCTTCAGCTGTTGAGACAAATTTCTGCATATTTATCATTATTTACAAAAACACATACAACGTATGTATTTTTGGATACTAAACCCAGACTTATTTACATTTCCTTTACATAAAAATAATGAAAGAAATTATAGAAAAGATATAAGTGAAAGATTAAATAAAAGATATTATAGGGGAGGTCAGATGGCTTTCTGCACACAAGTCTGGCAACCTGAGTTTGAGACCTACCAAGAGCCACTAAGAGTGGTGGTAGGAAACAAGCAACTTCTGAATGTTGCCCTCTGAACTCTACCTGTGTGCCATGACATGTGTGTGCATGTGCTCTCAAATAGATGAATAAACACATAAATGAATTACTAGATACATAGGTAGTCAAATAAATAAAACTTTTAAAAGGTTTTTTAAAAGTCAGAATTATGGGAATACAGAGGTAGAACTATAGCAAGATGATGAAATTTGCAAATTAAAAAAGAAAATTAAGATGACGATTAGTTTTCAGTTTGTATTATTTATCCAGTAATTTAAAATTTGGATAATAGTAGCTTGCTTGAGGATTTTTTGTAAGATTTTACTTATCACCTGCATTTGTGTGTGTGTATGGCACACAAGTTTGCTTTTGTAGGTTAGAGGAAAACACATAGGAGTTGGCTCTCTTCTGTTACCTTACCAGTTCCATGGATCAAATTCACTCAAGTTTCCAGGTTTCATGGAAAGTACCTTTAACTGCTAACCCATCTCATTGCTTTTTTTTTTTCCTTTTTGTAAAACAAATGTAAAAGATACTAGGCAGCTCAAAGGGGAAGAAAATAATCACTTTCTATGTTTTCCTCCTGAAATTCATGCTGCATATATTTTATGAAATAGACTGGTATATCCAAGTAGAGTTTTCAAAGGCACGTATTGAAGGATATGTAGTGACTGTCTGCCACAGGGGTAAGCTATCTACCTAAAATAAGGTTTGCTACATATGCAAAAACATGAATATTGTTTGAAACTTTTATCTATTGTACTGTTTTTATATGTCCTCAGAGATAATTGAGCTCAGCTGTAAAGAATAAATAAGAAGCTGTTTTCCATTAAATTAGAGGTTATAGTTATATATTCTTGGACACATACATAAACATAATTACACAATTTACCAGTTATTTTCAGTCCTCAAAGAAAATGTCGGCTTGCTTTTAGCAGTTATGTGAACTGTATTTACAGAATTTCCATAGAGTTGAATTCTATAATATTATATTTCAGGCAAAAAAATTGAAAATTTTAAATACCAACAAAAGAGCTTTGTGTAGAGTTATAGTATGAAAATGTTCCACAAAGAAGTTATGGGGGATGGAGAGATAGTTGAGAAATTAACCCTTTGCATCATAAGCAGAAGGTCATGAGTTCATATCCCAGGTTCCACGTAAAAACACAAGGCAGAAACTGCAGAGGCCTGCCTGGTGGGCAGATTTTTGGAAATCCAGACTGAAGCAAAAAAAGAAAATAGAAGCCATTCAGGATAATTCCTGAAGTCACCCTTGGTCTTCCACAGGGACATACACAACGCCCTCTAAAACACACACACACACACACACACACACACACATGCACACACATACACACACATATACGCACACAGGCAAAATAAAAAAAATAAAAAAAAGAAGTTATGGCACAAATTCTATAATGCATGTACATGACACCGAAGTGCTCTTTAGGCCCTTGTTAAAGAAATAGTAAGGGCCATAAAGACAAACTTTAGGGGCTTTGATTGTAATCTACTTATGCATTTAACTTAAATTGAACATCTAAAGAGAAAAGGCTTTGACATTTTATCACAAATGTACATAATTATGTCTGAAAATGTCATGTACCCACAGAGAAAACATCAGTCAGGGAAAACAAAGTAGTGGTCTAATATATCTCAACAAACTTTCCAAAGGATTGGAATAGTGTTATTTAATGATGTAAAAATGTATGTTTTCAATATAAGGATGGGGAACCATAAGCCGTCCAGGTAGTGAAAATATTCTCAGTGAACTTCTTGGGGGAGTGGGAGGGAGACCTTGATTATTCCCCAACACACTGTCTGAGGAAGACTCCAATTCAACATATCACAAAGATCTTGGCAAATCAAGGTACAAGACGCCAATGTTCACATGAACTAATGTATGGAAGCAATCTAGGTGTCCAACGACAAATAAATCAAAAGATAAATGCAGTCTATAAACACAGTAGCATTTTCGGTAGCCATAAAAGGAAATAAGTTAGGTTATTTGTGGGGAAACGTGTGCAGCTAGAAAGTAATCATATTAGATGAATTAAGTCACTCCATGAAGACATATGTATGTTTTATTTTGTTATTTCTAGATTTTTGTCTAGTCACAGAAAACCATGTATGTATATGTTAAATGAAGGTGGAAGTAAAATTGTTTAGGGTAATAACAGGGGGTATAAAGGGTAAAAAAATAATGATTAGTGGGAAAGCGCTCAGGAAGATACATCCAAAATACAAAATATAACTGCATGGAAATTAAAAACAAACTTTTTTAACATTTTTTATTATTATTTCTGCTCATACAAACTTAATAGGTACACCACTTCCCTCCCTTCTTCTCCCCCCGAACCCCCTGCTCCCCCTCCCCTCACCCCTCCCTCTCCATGCTCCAGTGCTTCCCCCCCAATCCCCAGAGAGCCCTTTAATGTGCATGCCAGACTCTTCTCTGGGCCCTCCTCTCCAATGATGTACAAGGACCCAGTGGCATTTCCCTGAACCCTTTCCTGTGTTCCCCTTAAGCATAGGAACACTACTGTGGTTGTCAATCCCTTGCCTCCAAGGATCTTGGTGCCTTTAGCAGATGCTAGACTTTATGAGGTCAATAGTGTGTTGGACATTGCACAGGACATGTAAAGTCCAATTATGATTGCTTCGGCCCTAATTTGTGTGGAGTATGTTGCAAATCATTGCTCCTCCCATCCTTTTGCTCTTACACTCTTACCACCCCCTCTTCCGCAAATGTCCCTGAGCTTCAGGATGGGGAGAGATTAGTCTGGCCTAATTCTAAGTGGTTGATAAAGAGTCTCTGAAGTTCTGAATTGTGGTTTGTTGATTTTCTTTTGCAGTTTTGCTACTCCTGCAATGCCCTTCACTCCATCGTGATGGGCATTGTATGTCACTCCCTGGCCAGACAAAAAACTGTTAAACTGGAGTCTTGTTATAAGAGCACATTCAAGGGTAGATGTAATAAAAGTAGGAAACCACAGTAAGGGAGGGGTCAATCACCCATTTGCAAAATGGTTACTTTTTATCTCCTAGACTATATGCCCTCCCTTCTGGTGAGATCATACCCTCTCAGTTGTAAATGATCAGGAACGAACAGTCTGTGAACTTAACCAGGTGTCTCATTACTTACTTGCAGTCCTTGATGGAGGCCTTTTTTCTCTGCTGTAACATGGTCCCCTCTCTCCTTGTTTCTGGTGTGGCCCTCCTACCCCATCCCTCCTGTTCATAATCCTTGGAATTACTGTAGGTATTACATAGATTTATCTTTGAGTGTCTCAAGGTGGGCTGGCTGAGTTTGGTACTAGGAGTCACCTATGAGAGAATACATACAGCGCTTAATTTTCTGGGTCTGGGATACTTCACTTAATATAATTGTTTCTAATGACATCCATTTCCCGGCAAATTCCAGTAATTCATCATTTTTGATGGCTGAGTAGTACTCCATTGTATAGATATACAACAGTTCCCTTATCCACTCATCAACTGTTGGACATTTGGGTTGATTCCATGACTTTGCTATTGTAAACAGTGCTGCTATGAACATGGTCGTGCTTGTGCTATCAAGGTGAACCTCTGCTGCATGGGGGGTTATTCCCAAAAGTAGAATAGCAGGGTCATATGGCATTTCAATCTTTAATTTCTTTAAGAATCTCCAGATGGCTTGCCAGAGTGGCTGTATGAGCCTGCATTCCCACCAGCAATGTAGCAGAGTTCCCCTCTCTCCACATCCTCTCCAACATTTGTTGTTTGTATTGTGGATTTTTGCCATCCTGACCGGAGTGAGATGATATTTCAGGGAAGTTTTGATTTGCATTTCCCTGATGGCTAAGGAAGTGGAGCATTTTTAAGATATTTTTTAGGCATTTTAATTTCATCCCTGGTAAAGTTTCTTAAGTTCCAGGGCCCATTTTTTAATAAGGCCATTAGTTTCCTTGGTGTTTAGTTTTCTAAGTTCTTTGTGCACTCTGGATAGTAGAGTTCTATCAGATATGAGGTTAGTGAAGATTTTCTCCCATTCTGTGGGTTGCCTTTGAGCTCGTTTTACAATCTCTTTATCTGAACAGAAGCTCTTTAATTTCACAAGATCCCAACTGTTGAGAGTTGGTAGCAGTGACTGTGCCATTGGATGTCTGTTTAGGAACTGTTGGCCTAGCCCGATCAGCTCGAGGGAGTTCCCTATCCTTTCAGCTATGGTTTTTATAGTCTCTGGCCTGATATCATGGTCCTTGATCCATTTGGAATTAAGTCTTGGACATGGTGACAAGTATGGGTCCAGTTTTAATCTTCTGCATTTGGAGATCCAGTTTTGCCAGCGCAATTTGTTGAAGATACTGTTCTTTTTCCATTGGATTTTTTGGGCCCCTTTGTCAAAGATCAAATGGCTGTAATTTTGTGGGCTTATATCTGGGTCTTCAACCCTTATCCATTGATCTGTGTGTCTATTTTGGAGCTAGTACCAGGCTGAAAAACAAACTTTTTTAAAAAAACATGAAAACCATATTTAAAGTAAGTGGCATAATTAGAAGTTTGAAGTCTATACTATAGAATCCCTGTTTCGTTTCTTAAAAAACGTTTTCTGTCCTATCCCTACAAGATTGAAAACATTCCTCACTTAATTATTCCTCACTTTATTACCTGAAATAAAAAAAAATTGGATGCATTTGTGCTTCCTGCTTACTTCACGTAAGAGGATTTATAGTGATCTTCTTCATAGTGGATTTCTTAAGTTCAATATTGAGGACTCTGGCTAGCATTCTCTCAGATACATTCCAGGCCTTGTTTTTCCATTCTATAAGTTCTGAAATAGCATGTGTACATGCTATGAAATAGTTTGATCACACATGAATTGCTTTGGTTTTCCTTCTCAAACTCAGTAATTCATTGAATACTTAAGAATCCAGTTTCATTCCAAGTACATGCCTTCAGACTTGGAATGGAAAGAAGCCTTCAGAGAGTTTTTTTCTTTGCATAACAAGCTGTGTGGTTCTTCTGAACACTTATTTTGAAGATCAAATACTCTGGATTTTAAAGTGCAGAGAGAGACGGAATATATGATTCAAAAAATGTTTTGTTTATTTGACTGAAGATGGCTAAATATTTTTATCCAAAGCGTTTTCTGTTCTTTTTTTGAAATATTTCTGTAAATTGTCTATTATAGAAATTCAAATGATGGAATTCTTTTTCCATTAGGCTTTTCTATCTCTAGCTCCTGAGGTATATATATTATTAGCTAAAAATATTTTGTTTAAAGTAGGAAGCAATTTTCACAGAAAGTTCTATGAAATTTGTCTGTGGAAAAAATAGCTTACAATACAGAAATGAAGGCATAGTCTTTTTTAGTAAGTAGTACATTTCTCAATTATTACAGAATGAGCCTAATCTTTAAAGGTTATGCAAGTAACCCTTATATTTTCCAACTTTGTTGAAGGAGAAAAAAATCTTTTATAAAGCAATACTGTGAGAGAGAACTTCCTCTTTTTTGGCTTTTGGATGCTTTAACTGACACAACTGCTATTCACAAGTGCGATAATCTCACAACTCTCATAGCTTTTTCTTTCTTTCTTTCTTTTTTTTAAAGGAGAAAAGGAGATTTATTCAGCTTACAGTTTCAGTCTCCTAACCTTTTCTAACCACTGATTTTCTGGTTAGTCCACTGCCTTGTCTCAACATGTAATGTAATTTGTCAGTTCATTTGAAAAAGACTCTTTTAGTAAAACTAAGGCAAAACTATCAGCTTAATGTAAACTAATTCTCCTGAATGCGATGATTTAAATGTCTCCTGTTCCTTTTAGTTTCATTTTTAAACCAAAGCCAAAAGATAGCAGATGGCTAATAACAGAACTCTTAATTGTTCTGCAGAGATACATAAAATAGAAGATGTCACTTTGATCTATCACAATTCTTGGTTCTGATCACAGTTTTAAATGTAACCTTAGGGTCTTTTACAAATTATAGTGTAGAGCTACACTTGCTTTTAAAAAAATCCTTCAATTTAGCATTCCATAACTTTTTCTTATTAACTCTAAGGATCAGTAGATTATAAAGTTCATGGTTTTCTTTTACTTATTGGATTGTATTTAATCTTCTAGCTTTTGCGATTTGATGCATATATTTATATCTAATTTATGTAATTTAAAATTCTTTGAAAATCTATGTATCTATCATCTAACTATTTATCTATATTATTCTTTAAAGTTTTCTTGTAATCTTCTGTACCCTTTTGCTCAGTTTACGTGGATTTCATTGAAATATGCTGTTCAGTCTTGGCATATTTTTAAAGTTCTTCAGGAATCCTGTCAAGTAGTATGTCTTTTCTTCCACCTAAACATGAGGTTTCAGGAATCAATATGGTTAGCTAAATTTAGATAGGTTTTGAAAGCATGGTTTTTGGGAATTATCTGAGGCAGAATTAAAACTTGGGCCAGTCAGTCAGACTGATGGCTGCCTGGGACCTACATTAGATTGTCATTCAACCTTAACATCTTGAAGTTGGTGTGAGATTTGTAGGTATAGAGAGGAAAGGGGGACTGGAGAGGTAGCTCAGGGGTTGAGCCTCTACCTCGCAGGTGGAAGGTCCTGAGTTTGGATCCTTAGACCCCACATATAGACACCAGGCGGAGGTGGGGCGGCCTGCATTTCTGGTCCTGGTAGGGCGGAGCCTGTGAATCCCGGGGTAGAGTAAACACGAAGGAGGTGGAGGCGGTCCATGGTGGATCCCGAATTCGTCTGTGGTTCTACACACACATACATACACACACGCACGCACACACACATACACTCACAATTGAATAAATAATAATAAAAATTAAAAAAAGAGCAGAGAGAGGGAAAGGATGCACTGTGTAGCATATCCATGAACTTGGATTCTTCTTTATAAAGAGCACAATAATTAGGATTTCAGGGTTACACAAAACACATCAATATTAGATTTTTTTTACATATTCAAGCAATTTCAATGTTCAGCTAAATATTATGAATAAACTGAAAGCTCTTGTATGGAGACATATAATTTTGTTAAGAGTGGAGTGGAATAAGAAACTAAGATCTTATCTGTTTTTAAATTATTCTTTTTTTTAATTCTTATAGGGTATTTATTCTTTTTAATGTGGTAAGTAGGTGCTTTCTCATAAGTCATTTCTTTGGGGCTAGGGTGGTGGCTCAAGGATTAAAGCCTTTACTTCTCAAGCAAAAATACCTAGTTTAGATCTCTGAATCTCACATAAAAATGCCAGGTAAAAATGGTGATGACCTGCAATTCTGGCTCTGGAAATCAGAACCTAAGAAACCCCAGAGCAAATCAGTAAGGAGGTAGAATAATCTAGTATTTTTCTGATATCACCACTAAACCTCCACAGACATACACACTTAAGGGCCCTTTGGTAAAATTAAAAAAAAAAAAAAACAACTTATTGTCTTCTCATATATTTTTTTCAGGTGTCCATGTTTTCAGTTTTTATGTATTATAATAACAGTAAATAAATTTTTGTTTGACTATTTTTGGTGATAAAATTAGATTTAAAAAGGGCTGGGACAGTATTTCAGTGACAGGGTGCTTGCCTAGCATATTTGAGGCCTGGGTTCAGTCCATGACTGTCAAAAATAAAATAACAAAACAGACAAATTAAGTTACTCTGGAGAGATGGGGGTAAGATGTCCTTTTTTTGCCACATATGGGCAGCAGCAAGCTTGTACCTCACCATTTCTCACTCTCTTTCGCCTGTACACTCCCAAATAATCTGTCTCTCTCTCTCTAATAAATATTTTAATAAAAATAAAGCTCAGAATTAATTTAAGAGTAACTATCAGCAAATTTGTATACATGTGTATATATTACATGTTTTCATTTTTTAATCACACAGTAGTGTATTTTTTCCCATTAGTTGGGCTTTCTTTCAGTAGTAAAACAAATTAGTGGTTTACTGCATTTAAATGTGACTTTTTTTGTAGTCCTCCATTCTTCTTCTGTAATTACATGTTTCTCAACCTTTCCTTAGGGGAGCTACAGGATTTTACACACTTGCCTGTAAATAAGATGAGCCCTGACTTCACAATGTATAAGATGAGCAGTAATATTGGTCGGCACATACTTGTAAATTAATGCATAAAATATAACTTAGAAATGAACATCATTTTTAAATTGTACACAATAATAAATCACAGGATAACCATGTTATAACCTGACCTTCATGTCGTTGCCTAGAACCTAGGAGATGAGACTGTTAACAACTTGGTATTACAATTCCTTCTAGGAAAACCATATCTGAAATATTTTGTGGGATGTGATGAACTATGTAGGACATTCTTAACCATGTCCTAGAACTGTCAATATTTGTCCTGATTTGTGTGGTCATCAAACTACGTTGGCTTTCATTTGCTAGAACATAATCAAGGTTAATTAAATGAAGAAATTCTTCAATCATCAGTATTCTTGTACTTCTGATAATTTTAATGTTTTGAACTTACACGGATTATTTATATTATTTGAATTTATTTAGTAGATTTATTTTCATTACACTAACAAGTAAGATTTCTGTGTTAAAAGTTTAGGAAGTGACATTGCAAAATAGTGAAATTGTCAAAGTTATAATAGTATATGATAGTACAAAATATAATATAATATAGTATAAAATAGCATAAAAACCTAGTTCGATATGCATCATATTTATAATGTTTATAATAGTCCTGGGGACCCCTGCGTGTTCACTATTACTTTATAAAGAAGTATGAAGCCCAGCTACATTGGAGTAATATGTTTTATTTTTGTTGATCTGGCCCATGGAAGTATGAAATTCCTTCTAACCCCTCTAATATTTTTAGGTAACCCACAAGACTGTTACTGTGATTTGTTCATTTTTTTTTCATTATCTGCAGCTGTAGCTCAGATCGTCTTTGGAGATGCCATGCAGTGAAGACTGCTGTGAACATCTTGAGGTTCTTGCTGTTTATACTCAAAAGGTTCCTACCCCCTCTCTTCTTTTACAGCTTAGGTTTCACGATTAACTTGATTATTACTATCCTATCGCTGCTGCTGCTGCTTGCTACTTCTTTGCAAATATCCTCAAATATTTTCCATCACTTTTTTGTTTTAAGCAAAACCTTATTAACCCCAAACTCTTCAAGCCTTGTACTCATATTGGTGTTAAAGAGTATCATTGAATAAAAAGAAGAAAATAATGTTAATGTCATAGTAATGTCCAACTTAACTTCCTCATATATGTACTTTTAAGTCAAAACATTTTATGTGATAAATCATCAAACTTTTTACCCTGTGTTTTGGTAATTTCAGCTCATTTTTTTTATTTCTTGAGAAAACAGAACATTTCCCATATAAAGTCTTTCTCCTGTCATCACCATATCTATATATGCAAAAATTTATCTTTAATAAATTTGTTGCTGAATAAGCTGCCAAGAACCTCATGTTTCCAAAGGGAGCAAATAATTATAAATTTAGTAGCCCAAATTATGAAAACCGATTTGCCCTCTTATAGTTCCTGAAGTGAGAATTCCAGAATAAGTTCTTCTGTTCCTCCAGGAACGCCTTCAGGAGAATCCATCCCTTACTTTTACCTCCTCCTAAACTCAATCTTGAGTTAGTGTGCTATCTCACTCACCCTTTCTTCACTCTGCTTCTGTCAACACAATACCTCCTGCTTTCTGCCTGTGAGTCCTCTTGAATTTCTTTTAGGAGGACCAATGGAATTATCCTGTGACCATATGGAAAATACAGGCTGATCTTCTGCCTGTGTATCAACAACTTAATCAAAATACTGCAGAGTATTTTTTGTTTTATTGGCAGAATTCAGAGGTTGTAGGCTTATGTGGCATATTTGATGGGGAGTGAGCCGCTAAACATTTAGCCTATCACATTACTTTTCTTTTCATGAATGTGTGTGTGTGTGTGTGTGTGTGTGTGTGTGTGTGTGTCTTCATGTAGGTGGGAGGTGTACGTGCCCATGGAAGCCTAAGTGTGATATCTACAATCAATTTCAATTGCTTCTCCACCTCATTGTTGTTGTAAATCTGAATTTAACTAAACCTAGAACTTTCCATTAGGTTAATCTGACTAGCCAGATTCCTTTCAGGATTTCTAGATTCTACTTTCCAGGACTAGAATTGTAGCCATTCTGCCACACTTGCACTGTACTTTTATCTGGGATCTGAGCATTCCGACTAAGGTCCTTTAGATTGCCAGGCAAAGCCTTTAACCACAGAGATATTTCCTCAACATCATAACACAGTGTCCTCAATAAGCAGGTAGCCTTCTTTCAAAGCATGATTCAGAGCCTTTTTTTCTTGGAACATTTCTCAAACACAAAGACTGAGTTCCTTTTCTATATCAAGCAAGAAGTGGACTTGATGTAGATTATACATTGAAGATATGTAAGAGTCAACTGTCAATATAATAATTCTCATTCTTTTCCTACATTTAACTGAAAAATAAAAACAAAATTGGGGGGCTGGAGAGGTGGCTTAGGGGTTAAGCCTCTGCCTTGCAGGTGGAAGGTCCTGAGTTCGGATCCTAGACCCCACGTATAGAAGTGGAGGCAGCCTGCGTTTCTGGTCCTGGTAGGGTGGAGCCTGTGAATCCCAGGGCAGAGTAAACAAAGAGGAGCTAGAGGTGGTCCATGGTGGTTCCCGAATTCGTCCATGGTTCTACACACATGTATACACACACACACACACACACACACACACACACACACACACGTACATATGCATACACGCACAATTGAATAAATAATAAAAAAGTTTAAAAAAATTCCTAAAAAAACAAAATTGGGAAATAAATTAATCCTATATCAAAAATATGCAAGTTTAGGTATCTGCTTGTGGCCTTTACTATGTCTTTCTTAACGGTGGCATTTTTCCTGATTGGAAATGAGCTTAAATTTAGACCCTCTCTTACTCATCAATAAAGAACATGAGATTCAGTTCTATTGTTAAGTGTCCTTTCTATTCATTAATGTGTCATGGTTGCAATCATTTTATTCATTAACTCCAAATTAATTACCGAGAGAGTACTTCCTTCATGATAGGACTGTATTAAAGGGAAATATTAATTTAATCTTCTTGTGTAAAGAACAATGCTGGCTTGTTGGAAAGGAGAGTGGAAAATAAAGACTAAACAGAATTATGAAGTAATTTATTTTCATTAATCTAGAGACAAAAGTTATCATATCTTAGACTAGATTCCTGTATGCAAGAAGATTGGAAGGATCTGAGGTTAATATAAGTGATAATCAAGAGTGAGGGAATACAGGACCCAGGGAAGAAGGGGAAGTGTGTTAATTTATTCTATTATTTATTTTAGAAATCACATGGATGTGGGTATGGTTGCTGAAAACAAAAATATATAAAATAAAGTTTGTAGAGAATGCGAGGAAACTGAGACATTCGAGCACATGTGACCAGGAGACCCTGGCATCTGGGCCTTATAAGCTGTATAGATAGAAAGATTAGTCTGTTCTGATCCTTATGCACTAGGCCCAAAAACTGTGGACATAATAACTTCATGAGAGTTGACTGATTTATCAAAGGCACATGACATTAGGACAGGCAGCTTGTGGAAAGTATTAAAAAAATCACAAATCTCAAGCAAAGACCTGTAAACTTTAACTAGAGGATGAAATAGTAAATGTTTTAAAATATTGCAGGTCCTCTGGCCCCTCTTTTAACTACTGAGCTGTGCTTCTATAGTGTGAAAGCAGCTGTGGAGAACAGGCTGTTAATTTCATAAATAAAATTTTATTTGGCAAAAATTCTTTTCTAATCTCATCTTCACAAAATTTAATGGAGTAGATTTGGCCCAGAAAATGATGGTTTGTGGGCTCAAGAGTATGGGAAAGAAGCATTAGAGTCACAAAGAAATAGAAAGAAAAACCCAGAGAGCAGTTTTAGAGAATCCAGCGGGCCTCTTTTAAATTCTTGGATAGTTTTTTTAATTGGAAAGGGATGAGAAGAAGGGGAGGCAGTATGCAGTTTTAAATACAAGGGAGATGTCACAGTTTGGGCTTATGTTGCCTATTAAGGTCACAACTAAATAGCTTAGGGGAATAAAGGATTTTATTCTGAGTTACAATTATCCAAGTTGGCAGGAGCGCTCTTACCAATACTAGGAGCCAAGAGAATTGGCTATATCATGTCTATAGGAATGCTCACAGAGGAATAAACTTCATTTACCAGCCAGCAAATCTGTCCGCAGTGTGTTAAAGCATGCCAGACTTGGGCTGGAGAGATGGCTCAGGGGTCAAAGACTGTTCCAAAAGTAAAAGGTCCTGAGTTCGGATCCTGGATCCCATGTAAAAAGGCCAAGTGGCCAAGTAGCAAAGGCAGTGGACTGCATTTCTAGCCCTTGTGGCCAGAGCCTGGGAATTCCAGAGTGAAACAAAAAGGAGGTAGAGGTAATCTAGGATGATTCCTTAAGTCACTCTTGCTTCCCCACAGGGACATACAGTGCCTTTTCACACACACACAGACACACACACACACACACACACACACACACACAAAATTAATAAATAAAAATATATAAAAAAGAGAAAAAGAATGTCAGACTTGACTGAGTCAAATCCTTCCTCCTTATCCACTTGAGCATGGAATGTTGAGTATTTCCACATCGGTTAAGCAATTTCTTTCAGAGTTGTTTATGGTTTGCTTTGCAGATTCACTGGTGTGCAAAAGCTAAACCTTCTGGGTTGATTCTGTTCATGTGCATGGAATATTTCCAAGGCGACAAATATTACATTTATATATTTTTATATTTCTGAACAATGATCACAAATGGCTTTTGTGAAGAAATACCATTGACAGCAGCACACACGTTTTGAATACTCCAACAGTTAGTTTGAATGTTAAGACTTTGTTAGGAGCTAGGGTTTCAGATAGTTTTTTCAAGTTCTAGCTAGTTTCTTGTGTTATCCAACTGCTGGAGTGTGCTTTCATGGTTTTTGCTTTTGTTTTTCTCATCATTAACCTTTGAATGATCAAAGTCAGATCATTCTGCCTTTGGACTGAGGGATAGCTTTGGTTATCTCCAGTGTCCATTTGAATATTAAAATATTACTATTTTCAAATTTTAGTCTTGATAGATTTCTACATAAACATTTCTTTCATTTAAATTTAAGGCTAAGATGATAGAAATCCAAAGTGTGCTTGCTTAAATCAAACAGAAACTATACTTTCATGTAGCACTCCTGAATATGATATTCAGGCTGACAGGCAAATCTATTCCTGAGGAATTGTTCTGGAACAAAATGTGCAATTCATTTAATGCAATAGAGTATTTTTTTTTCTGCAAAGTTAATGTCGAGCACTACTTTACCATGCTTCTGTCAGTCAGAAAGGAAAAGAAAGGATTGAAGGTCGCGTGACTTTCTTATACAATAGTTATCCTATGATAGATAAATGCATTTGGATGATTGCAGCCTGAGATTATTCTTCTCACAATTCCCACTCTTATTTTTTGATAAAGATCTTCTAGACAATATGCATTCAAGGTCAATCTCCATTTCTTGGCAATAGAGAAGGTAAATGTTTTTTTCTAATATCTATCTATTTCTTTTTCAATTATCAGAGCTTTATGATTCAGCTCATGAAGGTGTTCACTTGAACCTCTTACAACATGCTTTGTGTTTTTTCAGTTCATGAAGGTGCATAAAAAAGGAGGAACTGCTAGAAGGAAATTGCCTTGGGGCCATTTAAAGAATCATGGGGAAAACTGTAGCAAGAACAGTAGAAGTTGGGAAATGGGAGCAAAGGGACATCTGCTTCTGTGTACTGATGACTGAGGATGCACTATGCAGAATGTCTAGAGCTGCTGCAGGTCAGAGGGAGAAAACCAGACTACCTTCTACTAGAGATGGAAGCTAATCTTGAAAACACTGGAGGGAAATAAAGCAAGGAATTGAAACTTTATGACAGTGCTCCAGTCTAAACTTTCTTTTCTTATCATATTTATACAAGCAAGGAAATAACCTACTCAGCTAACTCAGCAGTTGATTTTCTCAGTATTTAAAGAATCTATGTATATTTTTGGAATTATATAGTTTTATGTAACTTTTATAGCTATGGTTAATTAATCATCTATTAGGAGATGGTTTTCAGAGAAGAGACTGTAAATTGTGCTTACTTCGTCAGTCTACTTGGAACAGAAGACTGTCTATATGCAGTAAAAATAGTCACAAAAATTTATGTATTTTGAGTTTGGGGAAATAGTCTTGGGTTTTTCCTTTGTCATTATATTACAACACCAGGTTGTACAGGGAGTATAATATTGTATATAGTGCAAAAATATCATAAAAGGACTAATTTTTCTCTACAAATATGCCAGTATATATTTGGTAATATAAAATATCACTGTAGAATTCGTTACAGATATTTTAAATTATACCCTATTCTTTAAAATAGCAAAGTAATATAAAGCTTCTTTCTGAAACTACTCAGTCATCTTTATTTTAGAGGGATATTACAATTTGTAAATTTGAGCAAATGTTCAAAATCCACACTTTTATGCTTGTTAAATATGATAGTCACTTCATATAGTAACCAATTCATAGTTGTAAGTGATGTAAAAGTAATATGAGGAAACTTACTACTGAACTGAATGCAGAAAGGAAAACTTCAATAATAGATGCACTTAGGCACTAGTAATATTAACAAGTATAAAGCTAAAATTCAGAATAGTATGTTTTAGCTTTGTGATTATTTAATAGAATTCATTTAGTGAATAAATTGGCAGGGAATATTTTGAAAATGGATGATTTAAACTGATTTGAATATGAGAATTTCTAGAAATATGTATTAATCAAAGCATTTTTTAAAATTGCAACTTTAAGCATATTCAATTATTCAAAATGACAAATCCGCAAGTGCTCTAGAATATGTATAAGTAGATAATTTAGTTATTGTTTATTTATTTTGTGCTTGTGTGTATGTATCATACGGCATTGTATGTCCCTGTGGAAGACAAAGGGTGACTTTGGGGATCATCCTGGATGGGTTCTTCTTTTTCCTTTGCTCTGGCATTTACCAGATTCTGCCCACCAGAATCTGAAGTGTAGACTGCTGCCATTACTGCCTGACATTTTTAGGACCTGGAATCTGAATTCAGGACCTTCTGCATGTGAGGTTGAGAACCTCTGATCCATCTCTTCAGCCAGAGAAGTAGATATTTTGATTAGCTGTAACCCTGTATATCTCCAGTTTCTCTGCCTTGTGATACATATATATCTATGGGATTCCTCATTCTATCACTAGGTAACAATAAACTTCTTCCTATCACAATACACTATTTTTACCTCATTTAGGTATGTGGAATAATAGACTTGGAGGGTTTTGTTGCTTCACCGGATTTTTTTCAGTCCGTGTACTTATTTTATAGTTCTCCATGTTGTTTCCTATAATGACACATGTCAAAAATTCAATTCCATTAAATACATTTGTTTAAATATCCATATTTAGTACCCAAGGACACTGAGTGATTTCTCGATTGGAGATATAATAAAAATTGATAAAGACATTTGTGTACGGATATGGCATTTTGATTCTTATAGCTACCTCAAAGTGGAAGTAGTAGGCATATGTATCAAGAAAATTGGCAGATTCTTTTCTGAAAGTGGTTATTCCATTTCAGTTTTCCTCTAGTTGGTTCTCCATAGCTTCACTTCTATTCAAATTAGCCAGTTTTAATCTCTGGATTTTATTGTTTACAGCAGTAGTAAACTGGTTTTCTTTTCCTTTTCTTTTTTATTTCTTTATGTATGTGCGCACACTCATGTGCACAGTGTTATCAGAAGACACTGTATCTCTATGGAGGACCAAGGGTGACTTTAGTAATCATGCTGGATTGCTTCTACCTCCTTGCTTGGCTTTGGGATTTCCCAGGCTCTGCCCACCAGGCGCTGCCATATCTGCGTGGCTTGTGTGGGACATGGGATCCAAACTGGGGACCTTCTGCTCGTCAGAGTCTTAACCCCTGAGTCATTTCTCCAGCCCAATAAACTGGTTTTCATTAGTAATTTTCAAATCCTGATGTTGAGGAGCTTGTCTAGGTTTATTTGGCTTCCCAGTATCTTCCTTGGTTATTTATGTTTATGTATTTCACGCACTTTTCCCTAGCCAATGTTTGCTATATTGTTCCTATTGACTTTTTTCCTATAGAGCAATGTTAATTTCAGTTCTGGCTTCCCAGGGCCCAGGGCTTGCAGGCCTGTACTGTATCTCTGTGGTATGCCTCTAAGCTGTGCTTTCATTTTTTGGTTTTTGAAAATACTTTGCAAGTTCTTGTAGGAGGAACGGACCAGTCAGGCCTGCATGGGTCGCATGTGTAAATGCAACTTTCCCAAATTAGAACCTGCTGCCCTGCCCAGTGCTGATGTCAAACTGCCTGACTGAGAGGAACAACCCAAACAGGACAAAGCAGCAAAAGCTCACTCTGCAACTTATGGGATGTTGGGTGGGGTATATAAACAGCCCAATGTTTGCAATAAATTAGCCTGCAAGCGAGCCTGCGATCCTGCTTTGCCACTCGCCTGACTTCTGGTGTCTGTGATGTTGACTTCGCGCCTCCTTACTCCCGCCCCCAAGGTTTCATGGGTTCTTGAAACTACAACAAGTTCTGACACTTTTTTAGCCATCATGGAAACATTTGGTCCTAGCTTCTTCTTGTTTTTCCTTTTTCTTAACACCGTTTGAAGAACACAAAATTTTCAATTTTAATCAATTTTACTTCACAATTTATTCCTTAATCAATTTTTTTAATCTATGTAAGAATCTTGTGAACACAAAGTAAAGAAAATTTTTATCAAGGCTTTCTTTAGAAATTTTAAAGGATGTTCTGCTAAGTTTTATATATATATAATATGTATATATATATACATAACTTATTTTAAATTTATATATTTTTAGACTGGATAAATGACTTGAGGGTTAAGACTCTGCCTTGCAAGTAGAAGGTCCTGAGTTTGAATCCCAAATCCCACATAAAAACACCAAGTGGAAAAGGCGGGGTCCTAGTAGGCAGAGGCAGAGCCTAGGAAATCCCAGAGGCAAAAAGGAGGCAAATGCAATTCAGTATGATTGCTGCAGTCACCCTTGGGCTTTAGAAGAGACATACAGTGCCCTGTGATACACACACATACACACACACACACACACACACACACACACACACACACACATAGAAAATATAAAACAACTTTTATTATTTTGTGTTTGCTTAATAGTATGAATTTAAATTTCACTGTTTTACATATGAAATTTCTATTTCACCAATGTGAAATTGTGCTATTTTATGTTTTTGCATGTAGAGTGCATCATATGCATATGTTTGTGTATGTGGCAGCACATGTATAGGTGTACGGAGACTCAATGCTGGCATTAGATACCTTTCTCAATTGTTTTCCACAGTAGATATTGAGGCAAGATCTCTGAGTCGATTACAGAATTCATCCATCAGCCATGTTAACTAGCCTGCTTTCTCTACCTCTATCTCCCAAGTTCTGAGATTATAGGCAGCTGCAATGCTTGCACATGTTTAACAAGTTTCTAGGGATCTGAACTCTGTTCTTTACAATGTATGGGAAATACCTTAAACACCAAGTCTTCTTCCCAATTTTTCATCACCATTTGTTGAAAACACTTCATGATATGTGAAACTCTATGAAAAGTATATATATATATATATATATATATATATAATATATATATTTTTGGTTTCTCTATTTGCATGTATATTTGATATTTGTTTTGATCATTCTAGACTGCTTTTTATTACTTTAAAATTTTAAAATCATTTCATTTTTTATATGAAAATTATCTTTTAGTGTAAATATAAGTTCTTTTTTCCTTTTTTTTTTTTTTTACTTTTACAAACATATTGCATATTCATCTCCCTTTTCTTCACTACTTTCTCCCTTTTGGTTGTTTACTTCTATGGACTCCAGGGTTCACTCTGGCTTGTCTACTACTGTGGGGGCTTAGGCCTCTGTGGTATATCAAGTTCCTTCTCTTTAGACCATCCCACTGATATGTACATTTCCCTTCACTCATACAACTTTAGACCAAGTTTCCACTCTAAGTTCCTATTCTAATGGTATAATAATAGTCATCTACAGAACATTTTGATGTACTGTCTTCTTACCTATAGGTTTGTTAGCTGTCTTCCCTATTGATTTATTCCCCCCCTTTTTAGGTTTTTGTTCTAGTTTACAGTAATAGAGATATGTACCATTCTGACAGAGGGTTTTGAGTCCCTCTGTTGGTCATCTCCTTGATATTGATGCCACTATTACACTGATGGTCACCTGTTGCCATGGCGATTTGTATTGCAATTTACAGATCTCATGCATTTCATCAGTTTTCACAGGGAAAAAAAAGAAACTTGAACTTTGGTTTAGGATTGTATTGAGTCAATGTTATGATAAGAGAAATCAACAACTATCCTCTAACCTTTAATAACATAGGTCTCTTTCTTTAGTGAAGGGTTCTTTTATTTCATTTAATGATGTTATATAATAGCCAGCATGTTGACCTTAAACATAATTTTTCATATTCATATCGGTTTTGTATTTAAGTTGTTAAACAGTATTTTATT
Source organism: Typhlomys cinereus (assembly GCA_023101885.1). NCBI lineage: Eukaryota > Metazoa > Chordata > Mammalia > Rodentia > Platacanthomyidae > Typhlomys > Typhlomys cinereus. The sequence goes on along the minus strand of JALPQD010000281.1, from coordinate 3,110,361 downwards.
CATTTTAATAATTCTTAATATATATAAGATTAATTTTTGTCAATATGTTAAAGACATTTCTAAACCAAATTGCTAATTTTATTAGTTTTTGTAGATCCCATTTTACTTTGATTCACTTGATTATGCTATTTGCAAATAGTCTCGCTTTGTCCTAATGTAGGTACCACACTTTTACTTGTTTTCTTGTCCTATCCACCAGAAATAGCATAGAAGAAGTGGTAAGAATGATTTATAGAATCAAAAATCATTCTTTCACTGCTGTGTTCTCACAAAAGAGAAGGCAGAGGAGATGATTCAGTATTTAAAATGCCTGGTACACAAGTGTGGTCTACAGATTTTTGTCTCAAAATCCTTGTAAATGTTGGGTAGACATGGCAACTGAATATAAGTCAAGTACTCATCAGAGATAAAGTATTCCTGGATAGGACAACTAGATATATCTGCAAGTTTTGGGTTCTACTTGGAGAACATGCCTCAGTAAATAACATGAAGAATGATCAAGGAAGACACAGACCATCAACTCCAGGCTTCCAGCCAGGTACATATACATCTACACACACATGTGCACCCACATATGCATGAAGATCTATAGACATAGTCTTGCACACATATACACACATAAAATTGTTTTAAAAATAGTTTTGTTTTGGGAGGAAGAATTACCTAGGTAGAAAGGATGATAAAGGAGGGAAATATAAGAAAGTACACTGAGACGTATAAGTGTACAGTGTTATATACATCAATATATCAATATAGTTTATCAATAAAAATAGTAAAAAAAAGTTTTTGTTGAATTAACAACTAAATTCATAGTTTTGTAGAGTTTGTATGTGATTGGGGCATTTAATTACAGATTAAATTTCTTTTAAATATTTATGGACATTCATATATTGAAAGATCATTAATAGATTATATTTTTCTAGGAATTTTTCTATTTTATCAAAGTAATTAAATTATTTGGCAAGCATTCGTAGTTTTTCCAGAAAATCATTAATATATATGGAGCTTAAATATGTAATTACTTCAGGTCTATGATTCTTGATATTAATAATTTGGTCCTTTACTTTTGAAAAATCTGGCCGCACAATGATTAAGCATGTGTGATTTTCATAATAATTTTCCTTAATTTCAACTTTTATTTCTTGTCACTATGTATTTATTATTTATTTTTACTTTTTGTAATAAGTTCTATTTTTTCTAGTTTATTTTTTTTGAGGTTTAAGGCAGAGTTTATTAGAGGAGAGAAATAACAGAACTCACAGACATGAATCCAAGAGGAGCAAGAGAGCTTTCAGGAATTCATAGATTCCAGGCATGGAATCCATGAGTAATGAGAGAAAAGTCAGGTAGGAGCTCATGGATTCCAGATGTAGAATCCCATGGTGATAAGGGTTTTAGGTTTTCAAATTATAAATTATTATTGATTGGAAAACATGTACTTTTAAATAACTGATATTCAATTATAAAATTTTTCTAAATACTTTTTAAAAGTGAATTCATGTTTTATTTATTATAATTATCATTAAAATAAAATTAACGTGTTTCATATATTAATTAGTTTACAAGTACTGGATATCTCTAAGACAATTCTATTTGTACATTATATATTTTCTAGTTTAATTGTGGAGAAGAAACAACTCTTTCATAGCTTGAAGCTGTGTAATTTACTTCCCAGATGAATTATTTTGGAAATGTCCTCTGACTCTTGAATAGAATATGTATTGTTTTGGTGTGTGTCAGTTGCTTCCAGATGGTCAATGATGTCTTTCATGTCTTGCCCATTTTATTTATACTTTGGTAACTTGTTATGTTGTTTCTATTGAAATATCTTCATTGTAATTGTTGATTTATCTTTTTTAATCCTTAAATTTCTATCATGATTTTCTCCAAATGTTGTGAAATCCATAGCTAGTTGACACACACTTAGATGATTCTTTTTTCTTAAAGAATTGACACTTTAGCCATTGTAGGCTGCTTTTTTAAATCAATTTTAAATCTTTGTTTTACAGTTGATAGTGTCCATTGTTAATATAGCAACTCACATTTTAGCGAGATATATTTTTCATTAGCCTTTGGATTTTAACATTTATTCATTCACATAAAACAGGTAGAATATAAATTCAGTGTGAAATTTTATCTTATTGAACAATGCTGATCTTTTAATGGGAATAGTCATGACATTTACATTTAATGTGATAAGCAACAGTTACTTTTGCAGTTTTTCACTGATCTTTCTCAGTTACACAGGACGTGTTCCATGTTTGATCATTAATAGTCAAATATATGTGCATAAGGATTTTTATTGCTGGCACAAATGTCTAGTACAGTCTTTAATTCTTTCCAAGTATGTCATCAGTCATGAGTTATGACAAGTGCAAACTATAAGCCATATGACTCCAAGGGGGAATAAATCCCCAAATGCCTCCCAAGAGATTTCAGTTTTAAGTAGTAAAGTGTGTATCAGCCACTAGTCAATGCTAATCCTACTTTGAATGAACATGAGTAATAGGCTTCCAGGTATACCATAAAAAGATAAAGTGTCCGTGTACTTTTTATTTTATACATAAATTGGATAAAATATTTATTCTTTCACAATAAATCATTGTTTGGTAATGTTTACTATTCTTAGTTCATGCTTATTTCATTACTTTTTTAATATTTAACATTATGAATTTTACAGGTGGGCATTAAACCATGTTTATTTTCACCTTTGTTTTTAGAATTCAACTAAACTCCATGCTATTCCTTGCCTACTGTTAGGTGCAATGCCCACTGGGGTTTTTTCTAAATACCCCATGTGTCATAGAGTCCTTTCTAGTGCTTAGTGACTATAATAATAGTTCCTCCATGTGAAATGTAGTGAATGGTCTATGAAGGCTCATTTTTCTAAGATTTGGTTAGTTTTCTCACACAAATAACATAAAGATCATGATAGCTCCTGTTGTCTGGAGCTCTTTTCTCCAGCTCTCTGCCCTGAAAACTGTAACTTTTCCTCAGAATTTTTTTTGTGTGTGCTTCACCTTAGAATTCTTCTGAGACACAATTCTGGAGCAGTCACATGATCTAATTTATTTCATATTTTTATGGATCACTGTATTCTGCTATCTCTTCTAAATCTGAGGTAAACTCCCATGTGTGATGTTTCTGGTGTTTGAGTTGAAAGAGTAATGTGTATGTCTTTCACTTGATCTTGGTCAGATGTTAAAACTTAAAAATCCATTCTTCTTAATTTTCTTTTAAATTTATTTATTCAATTGTGCATGTGTGCGCACATGTATGTGTGTGTGTGTGTGTGTGTGTGTGTGTGTGTGTGTAGAACCACGGGCGAATTCGGGAACCACCATGAATCGCCTCAACCTCCTCCTTATTTACTCTGCCCCGGGATTCACAGGCTCCGCCCTACCAGGACCAGAAACGCAGGCCGCCCCCGCTTCTGCCCGACATCTATACTTGGGGTCTAGGATCCGATCTCAGGACCTTCTGCCTGCAAGGCAGAGGCTTAACCCCTGAGCTACCTCTCCAGCCCCCCATTCTTCTTAATTTTCTATGATGTGATTTATCCCACTGATTTACATTTATTCTGACGATTTCTTATTATTTCCTTTCTCTTATGAGTTACATATAAGGAGGTCTTTGATCCATTTTGACAACTTTCTATTTCATTTTGCATGTTTACACCATTAGTGATTTAGTTATTGATATTTCTTTGCTATATATAATTGCTCTGTTTTAAAATTTGTGTTTTCCCCCTGTATTTCCCAATTTATCCTTCCCTTTCTTATTATGGTTTATTTGAATGTTTATAGTATTCCAGATGCTTACATGATGGATTTAGAGAACTTTAACCTGTTTGGTTTAACCTGATGACTGCACTTTCATCACTCTTATCTCATTTACACATTTCTTAGTTTTTATGTAAGCAGCAGAAAAATCACTTTTTCTCAAATGATTAAAATTGAACAGATTTCATTGACAATATTATTTTTAATGGTGGTAGTTAGATTGTCATATGGTGCATGGAATTTCATAACTTCAGTTCTGTTTTTAAATACTAGAATGCTGAAAAGCCCTAATCTGTGCCCCTTACAATGACATTTTAGCTCAATATTTAAGTAAGTCTTTTTTTTTTTTTTTTCCTTTTTTCCATTTCTATGCATATGTGGACAAGGTCCATGTTTGTGTATGCATGCTCACATGTGCTTTGGGAGAGCATATAAATGTTCATATATGTTTGGAGGCCTGAGGTTGACATCAGGAATTACCACCGCATTTGTTTTGAATCCAGGATTTTCTGATAGTACCAGTTTGTCTAGCTAGCTTGCCTAGGCAATATAGGGTTTCTGCATTCATTCTGGGCTGGAATTGCAGTGGCCCCTCCCCCAACCTTTTACACTGGATGTGAGGATACAAATACTGATCCTTTCTTGTGCCTCAACACATTAGTTGAAGAGTTGTCTCCCCAACCTAAATAAGTTTTCAATTAGGGTAAATTAAACCTCAGACATCAACCATATTCTAAATTATTTGCAAAATTAAGTATGATATCTTCCTTCTTTTATATTTACATATTATCAAAAATGTAACATTCCAGATGCACTAATAATCTATATTTGCCTTAATTTTTCAACACTATGCATAAATGTAGATATGTGATTCTGATGCTTAAGGTGAAATATTTTGTGTTGTTTTTTGATAAACATTTTCTTTCTTTTTTTAATTTTTATTATTATTTATTATTTAGTCAGTTGTGCGTGTATGCGTGTGTGTGCATGTAGAACCACGGACAAATTCAGGAACCACCATGGACCGCCTCGCCTCCATCTCCTCCTTGTTTACTCTGCCCCGGGATTCACAGGCTCCACCCTACCAGGACCAGAAACGCAGGCCGCCCCCGCTTCCGCCTGGCCTCTATACATGGGGTCTAGGATCCGAACTCAGGACCTTCTGCCTGCAAGGCAGAGGCTTAACCCCTGAGCCACCTCTCCAGCCCCTTGATAAACATTTTCAACCCTACATTTACTTATTTAATTTTCAATATCAACTTGCTAATAATTTCAGTGATATCGACAGAAAGACTTCTCATTTTAACTTCATACAGAGTATGATAAAGTTTGGTAGGTTTATGGCTGTGATTTGGCAATGATCTTATGAAAAGACAAGATATGGAGATACTTTCAAAGTGACCGTGCCCTAGAAGAAATATATACAGAAGGTCTTTTACTTTCTCGATAATTTCAGCACAAAGAGGTGACACCTGTTTTTTATCAATGATACAGATTTGCAGTGTTTCCTGGTCACCATTTAAAGTTATAGGTTATAATTTATTACTCTGTGCTTTATCAAAATTTAGAAGTTTCATGTTTTCACATATTATTATTTGGATGTGAGGATATAAGTATTGTATTCAAACTTCTGTCTGTTCTCAGTTTCATGACCTTGAGCAATTATTTAATTTCTCGTCAATTTTATTTTCTTCTTAATGGAAAATGAAGATGCCCAAAAAGCAAGTTTAAAAGACTGTTGCAAACATTACATAGGCAATACCCACTGTTCAGCCCAGAGGATGAAAGATATTAAGTATTAGCTAAAATTGTTTCTGATACAAAAAATGTGTTGACTAATCAAGTCAAGATACACAGTTTCGATGCTATTCCTAATGAAGGAATTAGATTTGAATTAATGTGCTCATACGTTTTTAGTGAGGGATTACTATATCCTCAGTGACATAGTTGTGGTGACTTCTTGTTTATGTGACAGTATGATCTGTTATAGTCTGGAGGAACCTTATCATGTGCTCAGTTCACTCATTGAATCACTGTCACATGTCTATGTTTAGATTCTCTACTGATTGCTATATTTTGTACACAGTAGTTTAAAATGATTTGTTCTTGATTTGTTTTTAAAGGATTTTATCAAATTTATTTAAAGACACCATTGAGCTTTAATGTCAAATGGAGGAAGTGAAAATACATTCCTCAGTTGAATACACACTGATATATTTTCACCTCTAGCAAGTGATCAGGCATATGCCAGTTCAAGCAATCCAGATGAAACTCAGTCACACATGCAAAAGACATGGAAATAGAAACTAGTTAGGAAGATGAAGGTTTACAGTGGGAAAAGGAGGGAAGAAGCAATTGGGTGATAAGCACTAAAATTACATAAATTCATTATATTCATAGATGCAATTCCTAAATAATGAAAACAAACTAAAAGAGAAAAAAGTTATACAGTATCATTAGCTAAAATAGTAAAAATGATGTGATATAAAGTAAAATGTTATAGTTTGGTAATGCTAAAACAAAATTTAAGGCAATTTAACAATTAAAAGAAGGAATATTTATAAGTTAAATACATCTATATATTTGTCTTATTAAGATTATTATGACTCAGTTATAAGCAATTCATAGCTAACATAATCATTTTTATGTGTTTTTGAGGTAAATAAACCGTCTTATTTTCATTCATAACAGAAGCTAGTTCCTTTTGCTAGAACTTTTTTCTTTCATTATAGACTTTAGTGATTGCAGTGGCACTGCAAAATTGATTCATGCACATGTGTTCTGGGAGCCAAGTATTTAATTGTTAAGTTCCAAGGAATATAGACTTCTGTGACTAGGCAGGGCCTTTGACACAAAACCCAAACCCTTAAGCTTTTTTAAGAGCTAAGGGAAATAACCTGTCTTAACTAGTGAGAAATGATAATTCTACAGAAAAATGGGTATTAATTTAAAGTTTTTCCCACAAAGGCTATTTTCTAATTCAGTGGAATCAATACTTCAAAATATACTTTTCTTCTTTGAAGTATTGTTTTTTTGCCTTGAGGCAAACCTGTCTTTGTATCACAAATTGAACTTAAACTTCTGATGCCTCCTATCTGAGCCTACTGAGTGTTGAGTGAGTTATATCCCATAGTATTATGAATAACTAACCTGTCAAATTGAGGAGCGTATTTAAAATTCATGTAGTTTAAAATTTTGTAAATATATTTTTACCATGAGTGGGGAAAGGGGAAAAAGCATGTGTCATAGCAGGTGGGTGAAGATCAGAGACAGTGTACAGATGTGGTTCTCTACGTACACCCCGTGGATTCTGGGGATCACACTTGGGTCAGGCATTGCAGCAAGTACTTTTACCCTCTGAGCCACCTTCTAACTCCTAGAATATGTTAATAAAGCTAAAAAATTAGTTATCAAGCCAAAGCAGTTTAAATACTAACCGAGTTTCATGTCTAAATAATTCAATTATCACTTCCTGTCATTTTGGGCTTCACTGAAGCATAGCGGTAAAAGGATTTTTTAGTTTTAGAATGTGCACATCTCTGTCTGCAGCTGGTATTAACTTCTGATTTGAATTTTCACATTTTTATTTGTGTTAAAGCTATTCTTTTAACTCTCATTTAACATACTGAACTGAATAATGGAGTCATGAGGATCTGTACTTGAGGGGAGATAATAGAAAAGAGCTCACAATTGAAATTTTAATTTTCTTCCAGTCATTTCACAAACAAAGCATTAAAATTTCTAAGTCAGTACAGAAGTTCGTAACACTCCTATGTACAGTATGTACTTGTGTCTCTCAAAGAATGCTTTTGCTTTTAGAATGAAAATTATAAATGTTTGAATATACTTTACTATAAAGAAGATGGGGAAGGGAGATAATGTCACATACCTATTTTTCCATTTATTTGATGGAATTTGATACTCATAGAATTTATCCATATCAGTTTAAAATTCTATTTAGAACACCAGGCATTCTTTTTATTTTAGGTCCATCTAGTTTTGCTATGTTTATTTTTTCTTCACATTGAGAAAATCAATTTACATCTAAAGCATATTCAACAAATATTCTTAGAAATACTTCATTCTTAGGCAGATGAGTTGTGACTGGGATTGTATTTCAATCAAAACAGAGCATGTGTTCATAACAATTCATTATTGAAAATGACTAAAGGCAATAATATCTGGATTATTTTGGGAATGCTTTTTTTCTTCTTAAAAAACATTGTTTCTGAAGTGGACATGGTAGCTCACATATCTAATCTTACCACTTTTACCATTGCCATCACCAAAGCTTGAAGATTTCAATGAGTTCAAGGCACGCTGAGCTATAGTACACTGAGACTATCAAAAACAAACAAATAAACAAAATGAAGACTTTTATAAATGCTGTAAGGAACATTTATCTTTAATCTCACAGAAAAACTTCATCTCAGTGATTTGTGTTAATCTTAAAGGAACAGAAGCTACTTGACTCATGTTTTTAATCATGTTTCCAGAACCCATGTTTACATGCTTGTGGATATGTATGTTCGAAACAAGCCAAGTTCTTTCCCTGAGCCTTGGTGGATGACAGGGAAAGGTTGATTTGGTTATATAACTGAGCACTCATTGACTTTAAGTCTCACAAAGCTCTTCATTTTGCCTATACATTCACTGCCTCATGTTTGAAGTACTGTCCTAGTTCTGCCTCTCCCCATCTCAAGCACAATTCATTTTTTAAAAGCACTCTCAACATGGTCAGTTAGATGAGAGGAACAAGCCCAACTCTGAGGTTCTGTATTCATTTTTTGTATTTTAGCTCAGAAATTGTGTTTTGTAGTTTTTGGTATTTAATTTGTACAGAATACAACCGTCTTTTTAAAAGTAAATATGAAATAAGCCAGCATAAAACATTTTCTCATGCTTGTGAATATATATTTATATATTTGTATAATATTCATTCTACTTTACTGAATAGTCACTTTTGGAGACAAATCTTGACTTTTTCTCTGTCTTTCTGATTTTCTGTTTCAGATGTAACTATCTTACTACCTAACAGTTTCTGTACACATTATACATCTGTTATTTAGATAGTTTAACTGCTTCTTTTCAGACATTCTAAATCTTCACTGTCCTGAAAAAAATTGATCAAAGTGATCAGGGGATATATACTTTCTCAGAAGTGATTATGTGGCTTTTTGGTATTACTATCTGTTGTCCTGTCTTGACTTTATCTTCAGAAAGACTTCAAAATAAGATCCCAACACCAAGTTTCACATCTGGGTATAGAAATGACATGAGAAGTTGAGGCTATGACTCTGTACATCACCTAAAGAATCAGTATATATACTTTCCAATGTGTCATTCAATGTATTTTCATGTCTTGATCAAAAATTGCAAATAGTCAATTTTCTATCATGTAAAGTTTGCTTAATTTTTGTGTTTAAGTTGCTTTTGAAGTTTATGATTTTTGACTTCCTATTTTTTGTCAGTACTTAAATATAATTTGTGGTTACATGGGAGTACAGTTTATATTTCAAATTTATAAGAAATTTGCTTGAATAATTGTCCATTTATGGTCAACTGTACATATAATATAAACTAATATACTGCTATACTTCCCCCTTATGATGTGTTTGCTACCAATTTCACTGTTATTCATTGTGTGAACATTAACATTGATTTAAAATCATTTATTCATCTGCCTCTTAAATAATATAGATACTGGATTACAGTTGAACAGTAGAATAATGCTGCAGTTTACATTTATGCAATTATTTTACTTGTGTCTGCTATTTTTTCTCCATGTGATGTGCAATTACTTCCCAGGTCTCTGGCAAGCTTGAAGGATCCATTCTGCATTTAAAAAGAAAGTTTTACTGCTAACGCATTTCTAGGAAGTGTTATTTTACTTTCATTTATGAATGTTAGTTAGGGTAGATATTGAATTCTTGGTTGATGACTTTTTCTGCACTTTACCTATGTTTCTCAACTACTTCTGGCTTTTGTGGTTTCTGAAGGGAAATTGGCTATTAATCTTCTTGAGGACCTCTTGAATAGGACAAGTCATTTTTCTTCTGCTGTTTTCAAGATGTGCTCTGTATGTTTCAATAGTCTCAACTCAATGAATATGTCTTGGTCTGGATGCCTTTGAATTTATTCTATTTGTAGTCCATTGAGCTTCTTGAATATGCAGATTCATTTCTTTTCAAACTCCAAGTTTTCAACCATTGCATGAAATAGTTGAACTCCCTCTTAGTACTTAGGCAGAATGGTTAAAATTCTGTTTTAGTTCTCACTTCTTGTATAAGTGTAAAGATTTTCCTTGAGTTGAAAATTTCAGTCTTCTCGGGATGTGTCTGATCTCTTTCAGATTAGTAATCCTCAGTCTTCCCTAGCACTCATCTAGAGACTAGCACATGTGCCTAGCACCCTTCTTCTGTCCTCCCTGTGCATCGGGTTATAATGGGAGATCCTTCCAACTCAGAGAACATGCCATGAGCATATTCTCCAGGGAGAAGCCAGGAAGGTCAGAGTGCTTGTTAACGATGGATTGAGGACATGATCTCTGTAGAGTTCTCCAGCCACCACATGGTGTCTCTCCACCTACACACACACACACACACACACACACACACACACACACACACACACTAGGGGATGACGACTCCAGGCCCCCAATACAAAGATAGGTAAGCCCTGTCGCCAGCTCCTCCTCCTTGACTCCCCAGAGACTCCGAAACGGTAGGGAGTTTGTCAGAGCAAATCTCCATTTATTGTGGGTAGCAAAACAGGTTATATAGACAAAGGACCACAAGGCTTGAAATGGACAGCCAATTATGTCAAAGGTCAACACAACATCCAGGCCCTATAGGTCAGGCCCAATATAACTCAATAAGGAAGGTAAGTCAATTCCTGAAAACCAATTAAGACTCTCTGTAATGTGATCAGGGTTATGCCCAGGACACTAGCTCTCAGGATCATCTTTGGTCCCATGTGTTGGGCAATACCTTGGGGTAAATCCTGGGCGGGCCCAAGAGATCTCTATTTTCTGTTAATCCCCAGAAAGCCTCACAAGGGTCATGGCCACCTTCAAACAGATTATGGCAAGGAGGAGGTTCATACCAACACTCCTAAATATTCTCTTTAAATTTAAACATTTCTGGTTGATTGACTTCTCCTCTGGTTGCTGTATGGTCACTCCATATTTCTAAAGAACTGAATGTGATGATTTTGTCATGCCAGTTATGCTGTCAGTGAATGGATGGAATCTGGGTGCTTGTTATACTTTCACTGACTATTTAATATTTAAGGACTCTTTTTTCTTTATTCCATCAAATGTTAATGAGAATACATTTTATTTTAAAGAGAACATCAAGCAACATTCCAATAATTAAGTGAAACTTTAAATTTTTGATTTTTTACTTTAAATATGTAGAAGGAAATTAACTCCTAAAATCACAAAAAGATATTGAACTAATTACACAGAACAAATGAGTATTTAAGTCATTTCACTGTTAAAGTCACATAGTGAAAACAGGTGAACTTACATCAGCCTTCACACTATACACTTCACAAGATCATCATTCATTTAAAATACTATAAATGACCACAAAGAATATTTGTTTATAAAATAGTATTTCCAGGATTAACTTTTATAAGAAAGTAAGTGTTGGTTAAAAAATATGTATATAATATATATCTATAGCAAATTACAAATATAAAATTATCTTCCAATGTTAAATGTACGTACAGGGAAATCAGTAAGACAACCTCATCTCATCTGAAAGGAATATGGTAATACAAATTTAAAGTGTAGATTTATATATGAACTCAAGAACGAATCACTGAAAGCCCATATTCCACATAATTATCTATTTTTTTAGAACTGATTAAATATAATGTACTTTCTAAATATATGTACATCAAAACTAAAAGGTTAATTTTTACATTTTCCTTTATTAGCACCCTTGGGTATGTTTCTTGGTTTGGGTTCCCAGAGTGCATGTTTTACAAATCTTGAGGCAGCACCTCTGTCCAGCTTGGCAGCCTTTTTCTTATCTGTTATTTCTTTGATCTGTTCATGTATACTCCAATTCTTTCCAATTCTTGTTTTACTGGATGTTCTTTAGGATTAACTCCTTGAGTTTGCCAAATAAACCCAAAACATTGAATTTAATGTATATGCAGAAACTAAATCCACTTTGGCTTTTTCCAATGGGTCCAACTTTTGTAACAACTCATTTCTAGAAACAGACATCATGGGCTTCAGCATGTCATTCACTGCATCAATAGAGTTCTTAAAGGCTGCTAAATATTCATGAATTTCCACTGGATAGTCTTCATTACTTTCTTCACTGGCCACTATGACCAACTCGGCGCCTGGCTGTAGGCTCGGGGGTCATCGTGCACTGATCTATTTCAGGACTCTTATAGTTTACATCAATGCTATTCATGTATTCACAGCTATCTTAACAGCTATATCCATTAACAATGTATACAATGCATCAAATTTGTGAAATATCCTCAAGCTCTCAAGGTTTTTCTATGTACAAATTGTAGTATTTAAAGAAAACCACAATGCAAAAATAAAAATATGATTTCAAAAGAATTATTCTTCTATCCTCACAGACACACCATTAAAATAACAATAGATTGATAAATTATAAGGGAAGAAAATAAGAGCTCCTCAAATTAAAACTAAATAGGAGAAATTATCAATCAAATCTGGAATTCTGAAATTTAAAGATAAAATTAGAACTGATTTAAAAGACTGGATAAGGCTTAATGAAAGTGTTACAGTTTGCCTGCATGGTTGCTGATAAATGACCATCAAATAGCTTAAGGGAACAAGGGGTTTATTGTAGCTTATGATTACTGCTTACTATTCTTAGTCCTGCTTGATAGGAGAGCATGCACCAATACCAGGGCCGAGGGAACTGGCCACACCATTTCTACATAATGACTGGGAGAGGGACGATCCTTACTTTCCAGACAAGAATGTCTAGCCAAGTATACACAAGGATGCCAACTCTCTCAACCAGCTCTCTGTGATTTATTCCAGGGCCTAATCTCACCCACCACAAGCTGGACCTTCCCCATCAGCTAGACAATCTCCTTCAGGTTCACTCTGGGCTTAACTCAACTACTAATTGTCCACAAATGTGGCCAGAGCTCAAATCCTCAATTGTCAAGTTGACACCTGTGCCTAACTATGACAGAAAGCAATGCTGGACATCCAATATATTTACTCTTTGAAAGCTATCAGATATTCAAATGTGATGAGATCAGTTTCCTCGGAAAGTGAGGCATGGGTATAACCAACACACAGGAATATAAATTGAGATTAGCTAAGTGAACTGCCAGAAGGGGAATACTTCACAGATGCACATGTACACACATGCACACACACACAAAGCAGATAGGCATAAGAGTATAGATTTGTTTTCTACAGAACCTGACATAAGTGGATTTGGACTGGTAAATATTAGATGATGCCATAAAATAAAATTTAATCAATTCTGTACATTGAAAAAGGGAACCACAATTACTATTAGGAATCAATAGTGCTGATGGTTGGTGAACAGAAACTAAAAGATTCTTCCTTAGAGAATCTTGCCAGCCCCAATGAAGAAAATATCAACATATGTTTTCATCCTCATTAGAGGGATCCAGAAGGATCTTCATAGCAAAACAAATAAAATATGCACCTCAGCTTCCTGCCAAAATTTTTTCTAATTCCTCTTCTGTGTTCAGTAAGGAAAGACACACAATTTTCTTACACATCTGGGAAAATCGTTAGCAAGACAGGCTAAGTTTATAGCTAAAGCAAAAAATATAAGAAAGAAAAATGCAAGCCATTTTTGCTCTTCCATTACAAGGGATCATGGTCCATGTATTTTGTTCTTCTGATGCATTGGTACTTATATATGTCAGAAATTGAACAATGTTCATAAAGATTGATAGAAATATGCTTTGAAATATTCATTTGCATATATTTTACTATACAGCCATGCCATAATATTTACAATTTTATTCATTTTCTACATTTTGGGAAATGTTTTATAATATTGTTATAACTGTCTATTTCTGGAATGATCAAAATCACTGTAAGTTTTTTCATTGATTTTTTCAATATTTTAAAAACATTTTAAAAATATTTTATTTGTTTGAAAGAGAGAGAGAGACAGAGATAGATACACAGAAACAGATATATATATAGAGAGAGAGAGAGCGGGAAGGAGAAAGAGAATGGACACATATGTGCTTGACTGCATATGTTCAGATCTGAGGTAAACTCTGGAAAGTTAGATCTTTCTTTCTGCCATGTTGGCTATGCCAATCAAACTAAAGTCTCAGGATTTGAGGGAGTCATATCTCTGATTTTAATATCGTTGCTATTGTTAGTAATTATTCGATGTGTATGTTCTGTGACAAAAGACTCAATCTATCATTAGACAGCATATTTGTGTGTGTTGTATGTGAGTGTGCATGTGTCTATAGAGGCCCAAGAATGTGATAGGAATGAATTTGGATTGCTCTTCTGCCTCATTGCTTTGCTCTTGGTTTCCCCAGATTCCACGTTTCAGGGCCAGTTATACAGGTTGCCACTATTTATGATATTTTTTGCATGGAATCTAGGGATTTGAACTCATGTCCTCTTGTTTGTGAGGCAAATCTCTAATCTGAGTCATTATTTCAGCCCAAGACAATATATGCTTTAATGATTACTTTTAAAATTCAGACTTGTACCCAAACTTTAAGCTATTTCATTAAATTATTGTAACTTATGCTGCTGTAAGTTGCCTATTGAAAATATACCTATATAGATTACCTATTATTATAAATATCATTAAAGTACACTTATTCTTTAAATTTTGATAAATTTTTATTATATTTTAAATTATGTTTGTCTTTAAATAATTGACAAATCTATACTTTAGGATAAGAGACATAGCAGGAATCATGAAAATAAAGCAATATATTTCCATATACTTCTTTACAATTTTGACATCTGAAACAGTTATGTATAAAATCTTCTCCTTCAAATATTACTGTATATTACAGACTTATGCTTTTCTTTGAAATGTTTTCATAATATCTAACACATCAAGAAAAACTCTTTACTTTTTTTTTCAATTTCCTATCAGTGAACACAGCAGTTTCTGGTGTATCAAATCAAACACAGCAGTTTAGGATGATAGAAGAAGTCCTACATGGTTAAATAAAACCACATAAAGAATTTAGGTAGCTGAATTTTATTTGCCTGGTTTGGGATGTTAGGAGCTTGGTAGCCCTGATATCCACTAAGTATCTAGTTTATGCTCCTCCAACTTGTTTATTCAGTATGCTTCACCATAATATGAAGCAGGAAAGTATTTGAACATGGGCGCTTTTTATTTTTACAAGGCTCTGCTGCAAATATGGAAATGAGTGAAATACATCACTTGTACACTGTAGATTTCAGAAGCAATTCTTCAGAAGAAAATGTAACTCATTGATTTGAGTCATATTTATCGCCATCTAATAGGATATTTTACAATATATACACAATTAACTTTTTAAGTGGCTGACTGTCTTCTGATACTCCTCAAGAGGAATAATTAAAATAATGTTGATACCCCTTAAAGTACAAACATTGTGATTCAATATAAAACACAATACAGAGGCAAAATTCTCCCTACATGTCCCTTCAACATAAATTAAAGACATGCTGCTGTTTTCTTTCTGAAGAGAAAAAATCTGACAAGTTGAAAAAAATACTCTTGATGTTAGATAATAAACTATGCTGAAATTCATTACAATATTTAGAAAATAGTAAGCACACCATTTTGATACCATGTCACAAATGTACTATAGCTGTTAACACAGTTTTAATACATAGTGGTAAGAACACTTAGCACTTCAAAAGCAAAATATGCTGCTTCCACTCACTGACAGAAGTAAATGATGTTTGTACACACATACTTGGTTAACATGAGTTATGAGAGAAGTAAGAGTAAAAATACACAATAAAATCATGTTGATTAAAGATCTCATACATCCTGGTTTTTCTGACCTAGTATCCTCTTTAACTTTATGTGCCCGACAACTTGATAATTCCTACACTTTTTCTTTTGGCTATTTATTCATTTGTTCTGTCTCAATTTTTTGCAAAGGCAATGAGTGCAACTATTTCAAAGCTTTATTTAAGCAAGAGAAATTTTTCCCCTATTTCAATGTAGTCTTCTTTAAAACAGAGGAGAGGTAACCATGAGAAGAGAACCCACAGGCCTTTGTGTTTACTCTGGCTTTACTTTCTTTTACTGTTTCTCATAAGCTCCGAAACAGCTAGTGTTTGATCCTAGCAATCAAAGACACTTTTATTTTAACTTGCTCTAAATTTAAGGATTCCTCTATAGATAACTGCAGTACATAAAACACTTTGGGGGATAATTGACTCGTTATTCTTTATTTATTTACAGAGTTGGTACCTTAGATAGAATATTCTTGGTATGTCACACTGTATTAGTTTTAAATGGATATAATAGATTTAAAAGGGCATGAAATTTAGTTACCCCTTACCAAGTGCTTGGTTATTTAGAAAGATGGCTTTTCTGGATATAGAGAATGAATTTGAATACCGTTATAGACTTAAACTTCCCGTTCCTCATCAGGGATTATTAGCTATGATAAATCAAAGCATCTTTCTAGGCCAAGTTGGAGACATCATTACTTACAGCTGTGCACTTACATATTCCTTTCTAAAGTAGCAACATACTCAAATACAGTCAATAATAATAGTCATAATAATGTTGTGAGACATATGGGTAAAGTAGAATATTGTTAAAATGCATATTTAAAAAGGGAAGCAAATAAGAAGTAACAAATTTGGCTTCATGTCTCCAAATGCTAGATGGACTTTCCAGTGAATATAGTTGTGATGAAGCCTTGAGCTGTGTGTGATCTTATGCTTTTTCAATTTACAAGTACGGAAGAGATAGACAACCCCTAATCAAAAAGGATTCTGGAATCAGATTTGTAGACAATTGGCATTTTAGCCGTATTTTAAGTTCCTCTTCCTTTTTTTGTCCAAAATGCCACCTCTTGTTGGTTGTAAAATGATCTCATGTCAAAATTGATAAGATGAATTGTTTCCTACAATTTAATTTTACTAGATACTTTTCTTTACCTGAGTTCATTTTATTAATTATTTACAGAACATTTAATAGAATACATACAGGAAAACAATGTACTTTTTTTTTAACATTTTTTATTATTATTTCTGCTCATACAAACTTAATAGGTACAACACTTCCCTCCTTCCCTTCTCCTCCCCGCGAATCCCCTGCTCCCCCTCCCCTCACCCCTTCCTCCCCATCCTCCAGTGCCTCCCCTCCAATCCCCAGAGAGTCCTTTAATGTGCATGCCAGACTCTCCTCTGGGCCCTCCTCTCTGATGACATACAAGGACCCAGCTGTATTTCCCTGAATGCTTTCCTGTGTTCCCCTTAAGCATAGGAACACTACTGTGACTGTCAATCCCTAGCATGCTAGACTTTGAGAGAATTGTTGACATGTCAGCCATTGTGCAGTTCAAGCAAGGTTAAATAACATTGTTGCAATATCATGGACCACAACTCAGCCTTGAGTAGAGTATATTGTTTATCTGTGGTCCTTATCTTTAGATTCTTACAATCTTGCTGCCATCTTTTCCTCAGGGTTCCCTGAATTTTAGGATGGAGAGAAATTTGGCTGGTTTGGTTGGTGTTGAACACTATAGGGTCTTTGGTGTTCTAAATTATGGTTGGCTGTTATCTTCAGTTTTGTTGTTCCTGCACTGCCCTTGGTTGCACCCTGATTGGGTGTTGAGGTCATCTCCTAACCAAAGGTAAAAGGCTGTTACAACAAAGTTCTTACTTAATATAAGAAGAGGCTTAAAGGTAGATGGAAGAATAGGAGTAGGACATAACTGTGAGTAGGGTCGCTCTCGCGGTTGCTGCTTGGTTACTTTCTTACAGCCAGCAGCTATCCACACCATGATTGGGAAGATCAAACCTGTCCATTCCCATGTGAACAAGAAGGAAAATGAGAGTGAGCTATGTCAGATGTCTTACTACTTACAGGCAATTCATGACTGTGGTCTAATTTCTCTATTGAAGTGTATTCTTTTGTCTCCTTTTTCATGAGGTCTTCTTTACCCTTTTTTCCTAGTTATAATCATTTGCTGGGTGTTACAGAGATTCACCTTTGAGTATGTCATTGAGTGGGTTTGGAACTAGGGTCCACTTATAAGGGAGAATATACAACATCTAACTTTATGTGCCTGGGATATTTCACTCAGTATAATTTTTTTCTAATTCCATCCATTTATTGGCAAATATCATTAATTCATTTTTAAATGACTGAGTAGGATTACATTGTATAAATTACCACATTTTCATTATCCATTCACCAACTGATAAGCATTTGGGTTGATTCTATGGCTTTGCTACTCTAAATAGTGCTGCAATGATCATGGATGTACTTGTGTCGCTGTAATGAATAGAAGCGTTTCAGGGAATTATTCCTAGTAGTGGTATAACAAGGTCACATGGCATTGCAATCTTTAACTTTATTAGAAAACACCATAACGATGTGCAGAATGTTTGTACAAGCCTGCATTCCCACCAGCAATATATGAGAGTTTCTTTCTCCCCAATAGCCTCTCCAGCATTTGGTATTATTTGTATTTGGATTTTTGATAACCTGACCAGGGTGAGATGATATCTTAGGGTAGTTTTGATTTGTTTTTCCCTAATTGGGATGTGGAACATTTTAAAAGGTATTTCTTAGCCATTTCAATTTTGTCCCTGTAAAAGATTCTTTTAAGTTCTGTAGCCCATTTTCTAATTGGACTATTTATCTCCTTGGTGTTTTACATTTAAGTTCTTTTTTATTCTTAATTTTTTATTTATTAATTTATTTTTTCCACTCATAGAAACTTTTTTTTTTGAGCTATAGGAAAGCTTTTATTAAAGTGAGTCACTATTGCTCAGACAATAAATGGTTACAAATGTACAATAACGTGTCTGTTAATAATGTAGAAGTGGAAAAATATCATTCCAACTTCCATCGGTGCTTAAATTTCAATTACTTTTTCATTACCTTCTAATTTTCTTATTCCTTGAGTCTGGAAAACAAACACAAGTGTTCCTTTTCTTCTCCAAGAATATAGTTCTATACTTGGAAATCTAATGTTCACTTTTCTTTTCTCAGTTAAAGTTATGCAATCCTGGGATAAAAATGGCTGTGCAGTGTGATGCCAGAAACCAGGTTTCTACCTGAAAGAACAGAGTTTAAAAGTCTAGTCACAAGTAGCTATTGGCCCTTATCCAGTCTACTTCAAAAAGATTCCATGTATGCTACCACCTTAAAAAGTTCCTCAAGCATAAAACATGTTTATAAAGTTACAAATTTGAATGTAACTAAAGATACATAGACATTTTATTATTACACTTTCATGTACTGCTTGATAAATTATGTGCCAGTTAAAAACACTAAATTATCTCAAGGTGCATTCAATATCTGTAGCGTAGTTAACAAAAACACACACGAAAAAAATATATTATCTCAAGGTGCATTCAATATCTGTAGCGTAGTTAACAAAAACACACACGAAAAAAATATATTATCTCAAGGTGCATTCAATATCTGTAGCGTAGTTAACAAAAACACACACGAAAAAAATATATCTTCTATACTCTGTGGAAAATAACACAGCTTTAATAATGACCACTGTTAAAAATCTCCAATTCTGACTGATATCTCTGTTTATTTTTCTAAAGGAAATAGGTTTCATTTTTAAGGCAGTGGATAACTCAAAGGATTTAACACCAATTTTTAATTACAGTGATTTACATTGTGATCTATGAGAATGGGAATGCTATCTATGATTTTGCCACACTGTCTCTAACACATTGTTTTCATTCTTTTCAATTCGTATCTTTCCTTCTTTTTTTTTTTTTGTTTTCTCCCTTTGACAGAATATAATTTACTAGCAGGTGTCATGAAATAAATGTTATCCAAACTCTGTGTTAGGTCTTTTGCATACAAGGAAAATAGTCAGTCTGGGAGTACTTTTCCAGTACAGTGTGTCTGTATGTGTCTGTGATATAGTTTTGAGAGTCAGCTGGTACCACACACACACTCATCATCTCGGAGGGAGGGTACTTACAAGCCTGACTCTTGGGCTTTTCATCTCATGATAAAAGCCACCTGTTGAATAGGACAATGTGTGTATCCCAGTGTTCACAAGCTGCCACCTTTGGGTTCTAAGTGCTTGTGAGAACAATTGGGTCTTTCCTGACCGCAATCAGAATCAAAAATGTACCTGCTCAGCTTATCCATATAAACAATTGAAATAAAAACATTACATTATACACCAGATTAACAACTCCCAGAACAAAGCTTACAGTGTATAAAAATAGCTACATAAAAAATTTACATAAAAGGCAAAATGAAAGAAATCCTCAGTGCAGACATTTACAGAAAAGAAATTCAAGCCAAACACAACATGTGACCTATTATCATGGCTGCCAAATCTTGCTGTTATTTCCTATAATTTCATTTCATTATTTTACTTGAAATAATTTTCTAAAATTCCATGACAGCTTGGTAGAATGAACTGCTTAGTACTTGAACCATGAATTGTTGTCATTGTCTTTGTGTATGTCTTAAATACAATCCACGTTCATGCTTCAATTGGTCTATATGTTTTTTTCCTCTGGACAGCTAGCTAGACCACTTCTCTCTTAGGCTTCTGTTTTATGATTGTTTTCTTCCAACTTTTTGTTCTCCTCCATGTTACCAAGGTCCTTGTTTACATGCTTTGATGCTGTCTTTGACTTTTTCATGTAGAGCCAGTAGACCACACCTGCAACAAGGGCAGCAAGGAGGAGGCCGACTACAATTCCCACAATGAATTTTGCCTGGTCGTTCACCTTCTCTCTGTTTTTATCACTTATCTCGTCTGCCTCATCGTGCTCTGGAATACTTATAGCAGAGACGTTCAAGGAATTTACTGTTCTCTCCAGTTGGTTTTCTGCCGTGCAAGTTAATGGAACATTCTCCTCAGGGGAAATGATAATTTTACTATAATACTTGCCATTGACATAAGGAGATTCCTCTGTTTGGTTTATGACACTTCCACTGCCGGTAATGGTCCATTGTATAGCAGGCTTTGGGAAACCTTCCACATGGCAGATTATAGTTTTAGACAGTCCACTGGGATCCGTTTTCTTTGTCATTTTAATCTGAGGTTTTCCTTCCACAACGAGCGTCAGAGACTCCCTTTTCTTTAGTCCTTCAACCTCTTGAAGAGCTGTTTCACAGACATAGTTCCCAGCATCCTGATAACGAAGACTAGAGAAAGATGGGCTTGATTGAAGCCTGATGTTATCTTTCATCCATACCACAGTTGCATTCCTACTATCAGATATTGTGAATGACACAGGCAGGGTATTGCCAATCTGCTTGGTCACCTCCCCACTTGGGTTTAAGGATAAATCCAAAGAGTGAACTGTGATAGCTGTGGAAGCCATCATGCTTTTCTTGTCTATCAAAGAACATTTGTAGTCTCCTGTTGCATTCCGCCTCACGTCTGTCACTGTGTAGGTGTTTGAGCTTCGTATTCCTTCTGGCTGTCCTGGTAAGTAAAACATAAACTCCTCAGGAGGAGGGTTGCCGTTCCCCAAGCACTTCAAAGTAATGTTGTCCCCTTCTTTGATGGCATTTTTTTTGTGGCAACACATGTATTGTCACCTGCTCTGTAGGATAGTAGATATCAAAGACTGCTTGTTCCAAATGAATTGTTTTCTGGCCTGAGGGTCCATAGTATGTCACAGAGCAGGTAAAGGGCACATGTATATCAGCTTTGCTTGTCATGTATTCCAAGGACGAAGTCATGGTATACAACTGGGTAACTGGATCCATTTCTTTTTTAAAAATTATGACCACAGCTCCTTCAAGAGGCTGCAACACTTTCCCATTCTTGTACCAGGTCACATTACCCTCTGGGTAACTGTCTCTTGAAATGCAGTCTCCCAACTTTTTCAGCTCTTCTGTTTCAAGAAACCGTGCTTTGTTTACAATTTCAGGTTTTGATGGTTGCTTGAACACCTTGACTAGTGTAGGTGCCTCGAACACATTGTCCTCTGTCACTAGCATGCATACAAATCTCTTCTCATCACTGATTTTTGCATTACTGATAGACAAAGTGTAGTTTTCTGAGAGGTTCAGTCTGTCCTTGTATTCTGGTACATCATCATACTGTACACTTTTCTTTGTAGAGGACCTGAAGGCAATAAATACTGGGGATCCATCGGGCTTTTCATGTTTCCACTTCCCAAACATGAGATTCTGAGGTACATCGAGTCGAAAAGGCATGATGATGGTGTCCCCATATGCTGAATTCACAGTATACCATCCAAGGCCTGGTCTGAGGACTGCAGCGGAGATCAAGAGGCAGAAAACCAGACAGCAAGAGGGGGGCGCCTTGGATGCCTTATTCCTCCTTCTTCTTAAGGGCCAATGACTGCAGGAGGGGGCGTCCTCCAGGGCCCCACGGATCCCGCCTGCTCGCTGTGGGTTCCGACTCAGAGGGAGGGGGGCGAGCAGAGGCTTCTCCCAGACACAGGGTCCCGGGGGCTGCGGTGTTGCGCCGTCAGATCTCTGCTCCCAGCAACTTTCCCCCAAGCTCAGCCCGCAATTCCTCTGCCCTCCGCCTCAACCACCGCCCCCGGGTCCCTTGGGTGGCTCCTCCCAGGACCGGTGACCCTGTCTTTCCCGGAGACACTTCGGTGCTCTGCAAAGGTGGACGTGGTTCTTGGGCGCTAGGGTCTTCTTTTAGTTTTCTTCTCTTGGACGGTGAGTAAGGAAAATACCGAGGATAGTCGCGATGTGCCCAGGAAGTAGGGCTGGAGGAAGGACCCGCCGCCGGGGGCAGCGATGCAGGCTCGGCGGGGGCAGCCGGAGCAGCGGCAGCTGGGGCGGCGGCGGCGGGCAGCGGTCTCACTCATACAAACTTAATAGGTACCCCGGTCCCTGCCCTATCTCCACCCCTCCCCAGAACCTCTTCCCCTTCCTTTCCCCCCTCCTTTCCTTTCTCCCATTACCCCCTCTCGCCCCCATCCCTGGAGCACCTTTAGTGTGAATGTCAAGTTTCCCTCTGGGTCCTCCACTCTACTGAGGTATAAGGACTTAGTAGCACGGCTAGAGCCCTTTCTCATGTTCCCCTTTAGTATAGGAACACTATTGTGGCTGTTAATACCTTGCTTCTAAACTTGAAGCATTCCTGCTTCCATCAGGAACTAGACTTTCCACTTTCACCACTTCTATTCAATATTGTACTTAAGTCTTAGCTGGAGCCATAAGACAAGAAAGGGAGATAAAAGGGATTCAAATCATCAAAGAAGAAATCAAGTTATCTCTGTTTGCAGATGACATGATCATATACCTGAGTGATCCCAAAAACTCCACCAGGAACTAATACAAACTAATACAGAAGTTCAGCAGGGTGGTAGGATACAAAATAAACTTATAAAAACCAGTGACCTTCCTCTATGCCCAAGTTGAAAGAAGTAAAAAAAGCCCTAAGAGAAACAATCCCATTTACTATAGCCCCTCAAAAAATGAAATGCCTTGGTATAAACCTAACCAAGGAAATAAGAGACCTTTACAACGAAAACTTTAAAACCCTAGGGAAAGAAATAACAAAAGACTCCAGAAAGTGGAAATACTTCCCATGTTCCTGGATTGGCAGAATCAATATCATAAAGATGACCATCAAAAGGCAATATACAGATTCAATGTTATACAAATCAAAATCCCAAAGCAATTCTTTAAAGAAATTGACCAAATAATCTCAAAATTCATATGGAAGCACAAAAGACCCAGGATAGCAAAAAAAATCTTGGGTAACAAAAATACTGCTGGAGGTATCACCATTCCAAACCTTAATCTATACTACAAATCCATAGTAATAAAAACAGCTGGTACTGGCTCCAAAATAGACACTCAGATCAATAGATAAGGGTTGAAGACCCAGATATAAGCCCACACAATTACAGGCATTTGATCTCTGACAAAGGGGCCCAAAAAATCCAGTAGGAAAATAACAGCATCTTCAACAAATGGTGCTGGCAAAACTGTATGTCCACATGCAGAAGATTAAAACTGGACCTGTACTTGTAACTATGTACAAAAATTAATTCCAAATGGATCAAGGACCTCAATAAGGCCAGAGACTATAAAACCCTTAGATGAAAGGGTAAGGAACTTCCTCGAATGGATTGGACTAGGCCAAGAGTTCCTAAACGGAAATCCAATAGCACCGTTACTACAACTAACACTCAACAGATGGGATCTTATGAAATTAAAGAGCTTCTGTTCAGATAAAGAGATTGTAATTCGAACATAAAGGCAACCCACAGAATGAGAGAAAATGTTCATTAACTCCATATCTGATAGAGCTCTCTTATCCGGAGTGCACAAAGAATTTAGAAAACTAAACACCAAGGAAACAAATGACCCAATTAAAAAATGGACTGTGGAACTCAAAAGAAACTTTACCAACGACGAAATTGAAATGCCTAACAAATAACTTAAAAAGTTGTTCGCATCCTTAGCCATCAGGGGAATGCAAATCAAAACCTCCCTGAGATATCATCTCAGTCAGGATGGCAAAAATCCACAATACAAACAACACCAAATGCTGGACAGGATGTGGTGAGAAGGGAACTCTCCTACATTGCTGGTGGGAATACAGGCTTATACAACCACTCTGGTGATCTGTCTGGTGATCCTTAAAAAAGTTAAAGATTGAAATGCCATATGACCCTGCTAGATCACTTCTGGGAATAATCCCTCATACAGCAAAAATTCAACTCAATGACACAAGCATGACTATGTTCATAGCAACACTGTTTACAATAGCAAAATTATGGAATCAACACAAATGCCCAACAATTGATGAGTTGATAAGGAAAATATGGTACATTTATACAATGGAACTCTACTCAGCCATCAAAAAAATGAATTAATGAAATTTCCTGGGAAATGGATGGAATTAGAAAAAAATTTACTGAGCAAAGTATCCCAGAAACAGAAAATTAAGCACTGTGTGCACTACCTAATAGGTGGATCCTAGTACCAAACCCACTTAGTGACACACTCAAAGATAAATCTCTGAAATACCTATAGTAATTGCAAAGATTATAAACAGCAGGGAAGGGAAGGAGGGCCCTGCCAGAAACAAGGAATGAAGGAATCATGCTATAGCAGAGAAAATAGGCCACCATTAAATATTTCAAGTAAGTAGTGAGACATCTGGTTAAGTTCACTCACTTTCCTTCCTGGTCATTTGCAGCTAAGGGGGTTTGATCTCACCAGTCAGGAGGGCATAGAGATTGGGAGATAGTTGGTAACCATCCTGAAAATGGGAGACTGATCCCCCCCCCCTCGTCACAGTCTCCTACTCTTGTTCCATCTACCTTTGAATCTACTCTTACAGTAAGACTCTATTTTAACAGCCTTATATCTCTGGCTAGGAGGAGACATCCAATACCCATCATGATGGAGCCAAGGGCGGTGCATGAATAGCAAAACTGAAAAAAAAACATAATTCAAAACATCAGAGACCTTATACTTTGATCTACATGTTTAATTTTGGAGCCAGTACTTTTTTATTACTATGGATCTGCAGTATTAATTAAGTTTGATATTGTGATACCTCCAGCACTGTTTCTGTTACTCAGGATTGTTTTTCTTATCCTTGTGCTTCCATATGAATTTTGAGGTTGCATGGTCAATTTCTACAAAGAATTGTTTTGGAATTTTGATTGGTATGGAATTGAATCTGTATATTTCTGTTGTTAGGACTGTTGTTTTTATGATGTTAATTCTACCAGTCCAGGAGGATAGAAGGTCGTTCCGCCTTCTGATTTCTCCTGTAATTTCCTCCATTAGGGTTTTAAAGTGTTTTTATTTTATTATTTATTCAATTGTGTGTGTGTGCGTGTGTGTGTGTGTGAGTAGAACCACGGGCAAATCCCGGAACCACCATGTACCGCCTCCTTGTTTAGTCTGCCCGGGATTCACAGGGTCTGCCCTACCAGGATCAGAAACGCAGGCCTCCCCAGTGTCAGTCTGGCATCTATACGTGGGGTTTAGGATCTGAACTTAAGATCTTCAGCCCACAAGGGTGAGGCTTAACCCCTAAGCCACCTCTCCAGCCCCAGGGTTTTAAAATTTTAATGTAAATGTTTTACACTTCCTTGGTTAGATTTATACCAAAGTATTTCATTCTTTTAGGAGCTATGATAAATGGGATTGTTTCTCTTAGGACTGCTCTTATTTTTTTCATCTTTGGTGTATAGGAAGGACATTGATTTTTGTACATCAATTTTGTAACCTGCTTCTTTGCTGAATTTGTGTATTAGTTCCAGGAGTTTCCTGGTGGAGTTTTTAGGATCTCTCAGGAATGCTATCATGTCGTCTGCAAATAGAAATATATCGACTTCTTTTTTTCTGATTTGAATCCCTTTTATCTCCCTTTCTTGTTTTGTGGCTCTAGCTTAGATTTCAAGTACAATATTGAATAGAAGTGGTGGAAGTGGACAGCCTTGTTTAGCTCCTGATTGAAGTAGGGGAGCTTCAAGTTTTTCCTCTTTTAGTATAATCCTTGCTATTGGTTTGTTGTACACAGCTTTTATTATATTGATAAGTTCTTTCCATTCCAGTTGTCTCTAAGGTTTTGATCATTAAAGGATGTTAGATCTTGTCAAAAACTTCTTCTGCATTTATCGAAAGCATTATGTGATCTTGAACTTTGGATTTGTTTATATGATGCATTATAGTTATTGATTTACATATGTTGAATTAGCCTTGTATGCCTTGGGATAAAGCCTACTTGATCATTGTGAATAGTGAATACTTTTTTCAATATGTTTTGAATCTGACTTGCTAAGATTATTTTGAGGGAATCTTTGCATCTGTGTTCATCAAAGAGATTGGCTTATAGTTTTCTTTTTAAATTGTATATTTATTATGTTTTGGGATTATATTAATATCAGTTTCATAGAAAGAATTTTGAAGTTTTCCTTCCTTTGCTATTTTATGGAATAGTTTAGAAAGTAGTGGTGTTAGTTGTTCTTTAAATATCTGGTAGAATTCTGTACTGAATCCATCTGGTCTTGGACATTTTTTGGTAGGAAGATTCAAAATTATTTCTTTAATTTCCTCATTTGTTACAGGGTTATTTAAATTATTTAATTCAATTTACCTGATTCAATTTAGGTAAGTTGTGCTTACTCAAAAATTAATCCATTTCTTTCTGATTATTGAGTTTTGTGGAGTATAAGTTTTTGAAATATGACCTTATAATTCTTTGAAGTTCTAGGGTATCAGTTGTGATAACTCCATTTACATCTCTAATTTTGTTAATTTGTTTTTTTTGCCTTTTGATTTTTGTTAATTTAGCTAGGAGTCTATCAATCTTAGGGATTTTTTTTCAAAGAAACTGCACTTTGTCTCATTCATTCTTTGTATCATTTTCCTTATTTCAATTTTAGATAATTCTCTCCTGATTTTGTTAATCTCTGATCTACTGCTTTTGGGACTGGGTTGTTTTAATGTCTCTAAAGCTTAAAACACATTGTTAGGTTACATTCCCTTTTATTGTATTAAGGCATTAAGAACTATAAACTTTTCTCTTAGGACAGCTTTCATTGTGTCCCAGAGATTTTGATGTGATGCATTTTCATTATCATTCATTTCTAGAAATTCTTGAATTTACTTTTTGATTTCTTGCTGGACCATTCTTCATTCAGCACTGTGGTATTTAATTTACAAAAATTCATATATTTTCTGCTGTTTGTTTTGTTGTTGATGTCAGGTTTAATCCATGGTGGTCTGATAGGGTACAAGCTGCAATTTCAAATTTTCTTAATATGTGGAGATTCATTTTGTATCTCAATATTTGGTCCATTTTGGAGAAAGGTTCTTGCACTGCTAAGAATGTATATTCCTTGGTGTTTCAATGGACAATTCCATAAGAAGCTTTTAGGTACATTTGGGTAATGGTTTGATTCAGTTATGGTGTGTCTCTATTGAGTTTTTGGCCAGTTGACCTATTCCATGTTGAAAGTGTGGTACTGAAATCCCTTAGTATTATTGTTTTGAAATTGATTTGTTGTTTTAGACATCATAGTGTTTTCATTCAATGATTGTTCATGAGTCTATATTAAATGTATGATGTTCAGTATTGTAAAGTCTTCCTGGTGAATTGTCCCTTTGACTAAAATATAGTATCTTTCTGTGACGCTTATGAGTTTCTTTGGTTTGAAGTCAATTTTGTCATATACCATAATTGCTGTACCCACTTGTTATTTTGTTCCATTAGCTTATAGTATTTTTGACAAGTCTTTTACTTTGACAATGTGCTTATTTTTTATGGTGTGATGTGTTTACTGAAGGCAGCAGATTGATGGATTATGATTTTTAATCCATTTTTGTAATCTGTGTTTTGATTGGTGAGCTAATTCCATTGATGTTAAGGGTTATGATTGAGAAATGACTATTGATTACTGACTTTTTTTGTGTTTAACAGTGTCATAGTTAGGCACAGGTGTCAACTTGACTGTTGAGGATTTGAGTTCTGGGCACATTTATAGAGAATTAATGGTTGAGTTAAGCCCAGAGCAAACCTGTAGAAGATTGTCTAGCTAATGGGGAAGGCCCAACCTATGGTGAGTGGAACTAGGTCCTGAACACATGAATAAAATACTGAGAGTCAGTTGAGGGAGTTGGGATCCTTTAGTACACTTGGCCAAACATGCTGGTCCGACCAGTAAGGATCATTCCTCTCTCAGCCATTATGTAGAAATGGTGTAGCCAGTTCCTTCAGCCTTGGTGTTGGTGTATGCTCTCCCAGCAAACTGGACTAAGAACTGTAACTGGACTGTTGTAAGGAAATAAACCCCTTGTTACCTTAAGCTGTTTGATGGTCATTTATTAGCAACCATGCAAGCAAACTGCAACAAGTGGCTTTCATATGTGTATTCTTAGTTTGGAAGTTGTGAGTATAGTTCTTTTCGGTCCTCTTGGATATGTTTCTTTTCTCCAAGCTTGAGTATCTTTTTTAGCATCTTTTGTAGTCCTGGTTTGGTGGTTATGTAAGCCTTCAGCTTGTCTTTATGGAGAAAGAGTTTTCTTTCATCTTCAATCATGACTGATAATTTTGATGTGTATATCAGCCTGGATTGACATTCGCATTCAATCATCACTTAAAGTATGTCTCTTCAAGCTATTCTGACTTTTACTATTTCCATTGAAAAATCAGTCATATTTTAATAGGTTTACCTTTAAAAGTAACTTTTTTTTTCTCTCTTGAAACTCTCAACACTTTCTCTTTGTCTTGTATGTATAGTGTTTTGGGCATTATTTGCCATTGTGTGCTTCTATTTTGGGCATATCTATGTGGAGTGTAATATGCTCCTTCTATTTGGATGAGCATCTCTTTCTTTAGATGTGAAAAGTTTTCTTTTATGCTAGTTTAAAAAAATCCTTGGGTGTGGCATTTTGGGTTTCTTATTCTGGTATACCATGAATGTGCAGGGTTGGCTTCTTCAAGGTGTCCCATAACTCTTGAATATTCCTCTCAAGTATCTTTTTAGCTTTTACAACTTCTTTCATTAAACTAGTTTGTTCTGCCATTTTGTCTCCAAGATCTGATTTATTTTCTGTTTCATTAATTCTGCTGAGAAGACTCACCGTTCTACTTAAGATTATTTTAACTGCTCTATGTCTAGTTTTGTTTCTTCAATTGCTTTTCTCATCTCATCCAAGTACCTGTTGTGTTCTTCTTCATATTCATCAATGCAGTTATTTAATTCCTCTCAGATTTCCTCTTTCATTGTTTTCATCATAGTAAGGATCAGGCTTTGAAAATTATTATCTCTGGTATGGCTTTCTTCATTATTTTCCATGAATTTATTCTAGTTGAGTTCCATCAGTATGAGGTTGATACTTTTGGTAGGAGAGCTGTTGTTTTGATTTTTGTTGTCTCTCATAAATCTGCTTTTTTGTTTTGTTTCTAATGTTTTCCTTGATATGTGTTTTTAACTGATATGAGGTAGACAGTATTACTATGCTTGGGCAGTTGTTGCTAATGTTTCTCTTGGTGTTGAATATGTCTCTCTAGTGCTTCTTTGTGCTGTTTCTATACTGTTAGGGGTGGGTTTATTAGACAAGGATTGAATTTTTAGTTTCTAGTACTTATGCAATGAATGAGGGTGAATGATTAAGTCCATGAAGTAGTATGGGTTTTGGGTGGATTACATGAAAATCTTAATCTGTGGTGATTATCAATTGAGAGTAATAGGAAAGTAAAATGGGTTTACTTATCTTAAAGCTGAAAATAAAGATTCTCTCTTGTTTGATAGGATGATTTTTGAAGTCCTCAACTGTATATTACTACTCTGCTTGCCCATTGCTTAGGTTTTCTCTGGAGTCTATTATATTCTTGAAAACTTTAAAGTTTTTAATGATTACGAGTTGGGGGGACACAAGGATAAGTAGGTGACTTTGTGGAGGCTGCTGGGCATGTAGGTGTGATCAAATGATTGGGGACCAACCTGGCAGTGAGACATAGACCTTCCCTGTTACCAGGAATGTATCTGTCATTTGTTGTTCATCAGCAATTAAAATATATTACTACTAGAAACTGGCCATGAAATTACATATTGTAAAATACAGTTCTCTTTTTTTTTTGAAGCTTGCATGGCTTTGCTTTAGAAGGTATCATCATAAATTTAGGAAAGCTTATTAAATTATGATATTGTAAAGAAAATATTTCCCTTTTCTTATAATTCTAGTTTCAAAAGGAAAGCAGAGATTAAAAGTCTACAGAGAACATTTAAATTTATATCTTTATTTTTATATAAAAATGTAAGGTTGAAAATATAGATCTCTTTATTCTTTTTGTTTGTTTATTTCATGTGGCCATTAGATAAACTGAAAATTCACCACATGTTCCAAAGGGTAATTTTGTCCCAATAAATATATTGAATCTGGTGTTAAAGAGACCCCAGAATGCGAACACTTGATTGAGCCTGTGGGGAACAGCTCCCCACTGAGCCTTTATGGAAGAACAACTGAGTAAGAAGAATAGAAAGTAGAACAGACACAAAGTTAAAAGACAAATGTGCAGATGCCTGCATTTAATGGTATGCAAGGGTTTAACAAGCCATTAACTTTACTGCTGTGGAGTCACTGAAAGGAAGATTTAAAAATAAAACTCCTGGTTATCAAGGGACTAAGATGCTGAAGAATTCAGAAAGTCTGTTTGCTATTGGTAGTAATCTCAAAGCATGATCAACCACTTCAATTAAAAAAATATAGAAATGGTAAGTGATTACTCCTGAAAAACCAGCAACTATTGGATACATAGAGGACAATTTGCTTGAAAAATATTGTCGTTCTGATGATTAAGGAAGATAGTTGGTTATTTGTTTATCATTACAAGTATTATTTTTGACACGTAATTTATAAAATGAAAAATTGTCAATTTTATTGAAGATTTAACTATCAAATCCTTGTGAAAATGTATCATGAAATAATACATATGATATAGGCCAGGGCCCATCTCTGACTCTGAGCTATTGAAGAATAAGTTAATTTTGATGTGAAATTCTTGTTACCCATTCTTATCTTTAAAACTACATGTCTTCCTTATAAATTTTAAAACACAAAGCATCTCATATTTTTGAAGTAGAGGCATCCAGTTTTAATCTTCTGGTTTTGATAAAATTTTCTTCTTACCTAGTATGCCTTCAGTTTTATTTTCTCATGAAATGAAAAATGAGATCTGATCATTCTCTAGTAAAAATTAAATTCATAAAGCACAGAAGAAATTTCATTTATATTCAATTAACCAAGAATGGATATGACTTGGTACAAATCTGCCCATGATTCTTCTTTATCTGAAAGGACAGTCACTTGTGTAAATTATCAGTAAGAGCAGAATGTTCCTTACTGTGATACTTCCTAAAAATCCAAAAGTTGGATTGAAACTGTCCATACAAGGCTCATGATGAAAGAGACTGCTGCAGATAAAAATTGAGACCTTCAGTGTCAGATGTGCTATACGGCTTTGAGAGAGAAATTTCATAAGCAGACCTATTCACTTGTGAACCCTGTGAACCATAGTACCAAATATCCTCTCTGATGCCAGAGTAGCACAATTACTAGGGAGAAAAGCAACTGCTCTCTGATTGGATGTGTATACTGTTCCACAACTGGGCATTCTTGAATTGTGCTGTAAATCTGGTTGCAAGCATATGGCTCAACAATTAATAGACTTTAGATGCTTACAGTTCTTACTATGGTCTTTAGTTAAATTGACATGATACTAAACAGTCTTTAGATACATTTATACCTATAGAAAAATTCTCCTCTCAACCTTAATCAAAGATGTTTCTCCTTGTAATGACTGATGGCAAATGTAGAGATAAGTGATTGTTCAAAGGAACTGAGAATAGGTAATGGTTGAATGCTAAGCCATAGACATGACATGTCATGACCTCAGAAGTTCAAGGAACATTGTGGAAAAGGAGGCAAAAAGAATATAAGAGGCAGAAGAGAAGAAGGGGTGAGACGTGTTGTCTTCTGGACACAGCACAGTCAGTATCATCCTTATCTTATAGCAATTACTATCTCCAATGGATTTTAATAGTAAAGGGCCTGGGAATAGGTGATTTTTGAGGAGGAAGGAGTTCACTGAGTCCTGTAGGTATTTGTACTTTTCAAACTACTGAATAATGGGGTGGTCGGTGTTATCAATTTTGTAGCCCTTGAAGAACCTACCAGTTTTCACTATAGTTTCAAGCATCTGTTTACCCATGGCCAAATGGACAACCCTGTATAAACTCAGTAGTTGTCAGAACAATCTGATATGGATGTCGGGAAAGGAGATACAGGGAAGGTGGAGTAAGAGAATGAGATTATATCAGTGAGGATGTGGATTGCAGTAAACAAAATACATGTATGCATGCATGGAATCATTGAACAAATTCATTAAAAGCTATCCAAAAAGTTAAAACTTGCATGATGTTGAAGAAGAAAGTGGATTTACTGATAGCTACATGGCAAGTTTTTCTTTCCATGTTCATGAACCCACCTTATTACAATGACTGAAACAATAATAAAACCATGCCATATATGAAGCCTTATCATTATAATCCATTCTAGCCCAGATTATTTGAATTTGAGTACTAGCTCTGTCATATCTTATTTTGTGACATTGCACAAAAAGTATATTACAGTGTTTCTGAGTTATAAAAATAAACTTTTAAGGTTTCTAAGAGTTTAAAGAAGTTAATAATTTTTTTAATCAATGCCTAAGTATAATAAGTGAAATAAAGGTTCGTTGGTATTACCATTTAAGAGTCTGAATTCAATCTTGTAAAATACTTCTTTATATCTTTATATCTTTGAAAAATGCTATTTAACTAAAATTCTGAAAACAAATGTATCTGATTTCAGTATTAATGAAAAGTAAATAAAACAATATTTTTGCAAAATATTTGTAAATTTACTTGCGATGTTGAAATGAATTGTGGTAAACATATAATAGAGGTTTTGTGGACAAGCAACCGACTAATTTGTCTGTTTCATGCATAAGCAGTATCCAGTTTGCTTTTAAGAACATTGTTTGAGGACAGTAGAATGAATGAATGGGAATAAGGAACTTCAATATCTCCTATTTTCCAGGTTTTATGATTTTCAGAGATATAGTCAGGAATAAAAAATATTAAAAAACTTTGCACACTGAAAATTAGTGAGTTAGGCCATGAAATTGATTCAATTAAAACAACCGTGAGAAGACACTATTAATGAATTTCAGAAAAAGAATTCAAAAATCTTGAGGCAATGATATTTCCTGTTTCATTAACATAGACTGAGAAATTAACAGAAAAACAAAATCATAAACCCATATCTAAATAGTCACCATAACAATGAGAAAGACAGAAATTGTATAGACATATCCATATATACATTATAAGTTTCCATTTTACAAACAGTGTAACTTGGAAAAGGTTTATTGGAAACTCTGTTTACATGTCTTTAAATGCCAATAAGCACTTAACTTCTTTGATATCTGATTCTCGAACATCATAAAATATTCTTGTGTCTACATGTCATTTGAATTTACTATTTTTGTGTTTTATTGGGTCTATTCATTATTTCAAAAATGGATAAGAATGTAAATATCTTCAAATAACTTGAATTATCTTGCACTTTTGATAATCATTGCTGATATGTGATTTTACAAATGGATTTTTGTTTATGTATGGAAATTCATTGCTTTTTATTAGACAAGCATGAAATTAATGTTTTGTATACATTTTCCATTCAGAGTAGTGAAAAGACACAATACTGTAGATATACAATTAAACTGCTTCAGTACATTTGATATATAGCTCACTTGAACATTTATAGCATATTAATTATTTGGTAATTTTTATATGTGTAATTTAATTTTAGATATATAGAATAATTATTTTAATAATAGTAATGTATAAAATTGATATTTTAGTGAGCATATAGCAAAATAAAATGCTGACTTAAAAGTAATGAAAAATTATATCAGGTTTTAATATTCTTGTGTGCTTGTAATTACATTCATTATAATTTTAATTCCAACCAGTATTGCCTAGATAAAATTAAATAAATATCTCCTGTTAGAAACTGTTTATATATTGAACATCGTTTGTCTTTATTCCTCATTTCTTGCAATCTACATTCAATAATAGCTTACTGATATGGTAATAAATTTGTTTGCACTGTAAAATAATACATAGAGTAGTTAGGAGCATGGAAATTTTATTGTACATATAAAACTACGTGTTCATGTAAATTAATTAATATTTAGCTTGAAACTCTTAAATATATAACACTTGAGATAACTGACCTTAAAAACTGTATCCATTTTATGCTCCAGGGATAGGAGGGAGGGGGCACTTGGAGAAAAGGAGGAGGGGAAAGGATGGTAAAAAGGGGGGAGGGAGAAAGGGGATACAGGGAGCGGTGAAGAGAGGGAAGGGACCGGGATACCTATTAAGTTTTTGTGAGTGGAAAAAATAAAAAAAAAACTGTAACCATTTTAAATAAATTTAAACATATTACTTGTTCTTTTAATTATGCAGATAACTCTAATTTGTAATTCTTGATAGTCTCTTTAATTATTGCTAAAATATTTTCTTTTTCACGAAGATTTGAAGCCTGGTAATTATTCATCTCTTTGGTTTATCAATGACACAGATAAAACTGAACATGAAAATAAATAGTAGTAAAACAAATTAATTAAGAAGCCTAAAGAACTTTAAGAATTAATAAAACTGAAAAGCATACTATGGTTAAAGGAAATAATCTCAAATTAGACAGGGAATGACTCAATTGTAAATATACAATGAACACTTGATTTAGAGGATATTATAAATTTCAAGTCTTGGATGGAGTTTTAATTGTTTTGAGTTATTTAGACTCAATAGTAAATATACAATGAACACTTGATTTAGAGAATATTATAAATTTCAAGACTTGGATGGAGTTTTAATTGTTTTGAGTTATTTAGAAAGCAAGAAGGGATGATATCTGAAGCATGCACAATGGCTAGAACCATGATCATTCTATTTGCTTAGGTTGATTGTTTAGAAAGATGTATTTAGAAAATAAAATGGAGTATGTAAATGGCATGAGTGTGGTAGCTTGCTTCATCCTGTATTCCATTGTAATAGGAGCATAAAATTAATCTGATACTACTCATTTTTATCAAGGACAGGGCAGTTCTCCATCTGAACTCTGCTGTAATGAATCAGGATTATTTTTCCAGTGCCTTCTCTTTAGGTGATATTGTAATATGGTTAAATATGAGTGGGATTACTGAAACTGAAGAGGAAACAGAGATCAGGGTTAATGTTTCCTTGGAAACAAGAACAACCGGAACTATAGTTTGTGAAGACCTATTTATATACTTATTGAAGAATACTTATTAGTAGCTTTTAATAATTGTTCACTTTCATATTACTGAAAGGGAGACATGGCAAATGCAGAAAATGACTCAGAGAGGAGATAATAGAGATAACTCCCTTTTATCATGAGTTTACAAATTTCCTCCTCCTCAACTCAGCAGGAGAAGCACTAATAAGAAGTAAAATGCTGAGATTAAAATTTGTCATATATGTTCTTTGGAAATGTTCATCATTAGGAACTAAAGACAAAGAACACTTAGGAAAAGTTTTAAAATATCTTTAAAAGTACAAGCCTAATTTCTTGCTAGCATAACATCATTGCCCTTTAAAAGAAAAATTACCATATAGTTCATTAATTGTGAACTAAATGTGTATCTATCTCTATATATGCCTGGATGCCTCTGTATATTGAACTGTCTCTGCTTGTTGTACTACTGCTTACTGATTACTTTGTTCTGTAACATGACTTTCTTTTCCTTTTTGTTTCTCTGCTCCTCAATTGGTTTTATTTTCCCATATAAAGTTTCTTCAGCTAAACTTAAGCTGACATAGTGCAACTGAGAGAAATGGTAAAGTTTTATAGCTGTAACAAACTTGGAAGAACTGACCTATTCAGCACATTGATTTTTTTACTTAGATGAGCTCCTTTTAAACCACCATTAACTGAATACTAATTTTGTGAAGATTTTAGCATTGTGTTCCACAACCTTACCATGTGTACTTTAAAAGGAAGTATATATAATTCAATCATATGTCATTTTATCTTGTTTAATAACATAATTTCTATACTCTATTAGTTCTCGAATGAAAGAATAATTATTGGAGCTCAGAAAGACTTTATCTTGTTTATAGTAGCTTCTAATAGTCAAATAAATCATTTGTGTTTCGTATTTCATCACTTACATTTTATCACTTGATTATAATTTGTTTTCTCACTTGCAATTATAAACCAATCCAATAAAATCTTCTGAGATTTTTTTTCAATTGTCCGTGTACGCGTATGTATGTGTGTGCGTGCGTGTGTGTCTGTGTGTGTGTAGAACCACGGACGAATTCGGGGAACCACCATGGACGACTCCACTTCCTCTGCCCCCGGTTTCACAGGCTCCGCCCTACCAGGACCAGAAACGCAGGCCGCCCCGCTTCTGCTTGGCGTCTATACGTGGGATCTGGCATCCGAACTCAGGACCTTCCATCTGCAAGGCAGAGGCTTAACCCCTGAGCCACCTCTCCAGCCCCTGAGTCTTAATTTATTGTTTTATTAAGATTTATTGGATTTTTAGATAGGGCATATAGTTTCAGATATGGATTTTAAAACCAATTTCCAAACATTTTGTAAAATTAATTCCAAAGAGGAGTTGTGAGTTATCAAATTTTGTATGTCAAGGTTGATCAAATATAGTATCTGTTCACTGTGCTTAGATATTTCATGACATTTACTTTCCTGAATAATATATTTCAAGCAGAAGATTGGATGCCTAGGATAGAAAGAAATTTAACAGGGTAAAGAAAATAGTTATGATGCATTTTGTGTTCCGTCATGTGAGTTAAGTTTGTCTGAAGTTTATATAATCCCACCAACTCAGTAAATTAGTTTATTACTGGTCAAAAGAAAAGGTGCTTAATCTTTAGGTTAAGTGGTTTCTTACTGGCGACATGTAGGTTTGCCTCTTCTTTTTTCACTTGAAATGTTTTTTAAAAGATATAAACTTTATGTTGCTGTTAGAACATTATATCTATGTATTTATTCATTTATTTATGTATGCATGTATTTATTTACTTATTTATTTACAAAGATGGTTATTCTGGATAGTATTGATTTAGAATATATTTCTCAATTGAACAAAAAGAAGCATAAATACTTACACTGATAGAATGAACTATATTTTTTGACATAGAAAATATATTGTCTAAAATTAGGTGTGGTAGCACACTCCTGTAATCCAGCTTTTTGGAGTTAGAGATATAGTAATACAAGTTTGAGTCACCCAGAGGTACTTAAGAAACTGTCCCAGGAAAAAGAAATTGGAGAACTCCATCTAGAATTACAGTTAATAAATATCCTTTTGGCTGTATTTAAATTTTATAATCGAACTCCTCACCTTCTTGCACTTAGGTCTTTTTTTTTTATTTCCACGCATACAAACTTAACAGGTACATCAGTCCTCCCCTTCCAACCCCCTCTCCCCATGTGCCCCCCTCCCTTCCAACTTCCCTCCCAAACCCCCTGTGCCTCCCCCTCCCATCTCCGGAGCATCCTTCAATGTCCATGCCAAACTCTCCTCTGAGTCCTTCTCTCCGTTGAGGTGCAAGGACCCAGTGGCATTTCCCAGAACCCTTATCCTGTGTTCCATTAAGCATAGGAACACTACTGTGGCTGTCAATCCCTTGCCTCCCAGGGTCCTAGTGCCTTTAGCAAATGCTAGACTTTGTGAGGTCAATAGTGTGTTGGGCATTGTGTAGGTCATGAAAAGTCGAAATATGATTGCTTCGGCCCTAACTTGTGTGGAGTATCTTGCATATCATTGCTCCTCCCATCCTTGTGCTCTTACAATCTTACCACCCCTCTTACCCAAATTTCCCTGAGCTTCAGGATGGGAAGAGATTAGGCTGGCCTAGTTCCAGGTGATTGATATAGAGTCTCTGATGTTCTGAATTATGATTTGTTGATTTTTTCTTGAGTTTTTCTATTCCTGCAATGCCCTTGGCTCCACTCTGATGGGTATTGGATGTCACCCCTTGCAGTCCTTGATGGTGGCCTATTTTCTCTGCTGTAACATGGTCCCCTCTCTCCTTGTTACTGGTGTGGCCCTCCTTCCTCATCCCTCATGTTCATAATCTTTGCAATTACTGCAGTTATTGCTACAGAGATTTATCTTTGAGTGTCTCTAAGTGGGCTTTGTACTAGGAGCCACCTATTAGGGAGTACATATGGCACTTAATTTTCTGTGTCTGGGATACTTCACTCAATATAATTGTTTCTAATTCCATGCATTTCCCAGCAAATTCCATTAATTCATCATTTTTGATGGCTGAGTAGTACTCCATTGTATAGATGTACCACTTTTTTCTTATCCACTCGTCAACTGTTGGACATTTGAGTTGATTCCAGACTTTGCTATTGTAAACAGTGCTGCTATGAACATGGTCGTGCTTGTGCTATCAAGGTGAATTTTTGCTGTATGGGGGGTTATTCCCAAAAGTGGAATAGCAGAGTCATATGGCATTTCAATCTTTAATTTCTTTAAGAATCTCCAGACAGCTCATCAGAGTGGCTGTATAAGCCTGCATTCCCACCAGCAATGTAGGAAAGTTACCCTCTCTCCACATCTTCTCCAGCATTTGTTGTTATTTGTATTGTGGATTTTTGCCATCCTGACTGGGGTGAGATGATATCTCAGGGAAGTTTTGATTTGCATTTCCCTGATGGCTAAGGAAGTGGAGCATTTTTTAAGATATTTGTTAGACATTTTAATTTCATCCCTGGTAAAGTTTCTTTTAAGTTCCAGGGCCCATTTTGTAAGTTGGGCCATTTGTTTCCTTGGTGTTTAGTTTTCTAAGTTCTTTGTGCACTCTGGATAATAGAGCTCTATCAGATATGTGGTTAGTGAAGATTTTCTCCCATTTTGTGGGTTGCCTTTGTGCTTGTGTTACAATCTCTTTATCTGAACAGAATCTCCTTAATTTCACCAGATCTTAATTGTTGAGAATTAGTAGCAGTGACTGGGCTATTGGATGTCTGTTTAGGAACTGTTGTCCTAGCCCAATCAGCTCAAGGGAGTTCCTTACCCTTTCACCTGTGGTTTTTATAGTCTCCGGCCTTATATCAAGGTCCTTGATCCATGTGGAATTAAGTCTTGTACATGGTGACAAGTACGGGTCCAGCTTTAATCTTCTGCATGTGGACATCAAGTTTTGCCAGCACCATTTGTTGAAGATGCTGTTCTTTTTCCATTGGATTCTTTGGGCCCCTTTTTCAAATATCAAATGGCTGTATTTTAGTGGGCTTATATCTGGGTCTTCAACTCTTATCCATTGATCTGTGTGTCTATTTTGGAGCCAGTACCAGGATGTTTTTATAACTGTGTATTTGTAGTACAGAGTAAGGTTTTGTGTGGTGATACCTCCAGCTGTGTTTTTGTTACTCAGGATTGTCTTTACTATCCTGGGTCTTTTGTGCCTGCATATGAATTTTGAGATTGTTTGGTCAACTTCTTTAAAGAATGGCTTTGAGATTTTAATTGGAATAGCATTGAATTTGTATATTGCCTTTGGTAGGATGGTCATTTTTATGATGTTGATTCTGCCAATCCAGGAACACTGGGAAGTCTTTCCACCTTCTGGTATATTCTGCAATTGATTTCTTTAGGGTTTTAAAGTTTTCATTGTAATGGTCTTTACCTCCATGGTTGGGTTTATACCATGGTATTTCATTTTTTTATGGGCTATAGTAAATGGGATTATTTCTCTCAGGGATTTTTCACTTCTTTTATTCTGGGCATATAGGAAGGCCACTGATTTTTGTACATTTATTTTGTATCCTGCCACCCTGCTGAATGTCTGTATTAGTTCCAGGAGCTTCCTGTTGGAGTTTTTGGGATCACTCAGGTCAGGATCATGTCATCTGCTAATAGAGATAACTTGACTTCTTCCTTGCCGATTTGAATCCCTCTTATGTCCCTTTCTTGTCTTATGGCTTCAGCTAAGACTTCAAGTACAATATTGAAAAGAAGTGGTGACAGTGGATAGCCTTGTCTAGTTCCTGATCAAAGTGGGAATGCTTCTAGTTTTTCCCCATTGAGTATAATCCTTGCTGTTGGCTTATTATGTACAGCTTTTATTATATTGATAAAGGTTCCTTCCATTCCAACCTTCTCTAGGATTTTGATCGTAAAGGGCTGTTGGATCTTGTTGAAAGCTTTTTCTGCATCTATGGAGAGTATCATGTGGTCTTGAACTTTGGACTGGTTTATATGGTGAATTACATTTATTGATTTGTGTAATGAAGCAAGCTTGTGTGCTTGGGATAAAGCCTACTTGATCCCCGTGGATGATCTTTTTGATATGTTTTTGAATCCGATTTGCTAAGATTTTATTGAGAATTTTTCTTCTGTGTTCATCAGAGAGATTGGCCTATAGTTTTCTTTTTTAAGTATATCTTTATTAGGTTTTGGGATTAAGACAATATTAGCTTCATAGAAGGAATTTGGTAGTGTTCCTTCCTTTGCTATTTGATGGAACAGTTTAAGGAGTATTGGTGTTATTAACTCCTTAAATGTCTGGTAGAACTCTGTGCTGAATCCATCAGGCCCAAGACATTTCTTGGTGGGAAGATTCAAGATTACTTCCTCAATTTCCTCATATGTTATAGAACTGTTTAAATAATTCACAACTTCCTGATTCAATGTAGGTAAGTTGTGTTTACTTAGGAATTCATCCATCTCTTTTACGTTGTCAAATTTCCCCGAGTATAAGTTTTTGAAATATGATGTTACAATTCTCTGGATTTCTTTGTTATCAGTAGTGATAACACCATTTTCATTTCTAATTTTTTAATTTGGGTTTTCTCTCTCCTGCTTTTGGTTAATTTAGCTAGGGTTGTATCAATCGTATTGATTTTTTCAAAGAACCAGCTTTTTGACTGTTTGATTTTCTGTATCATTTTCCTGTTCTCGATTTTAGATATTTCTCCACTTATTTTGCTAATCTCCTTCCTTCTAATGCTTTTGGGATCAGATTGCTCTAGTGTCTCTAAAGCTTTTAGCTGCATTGTTAAATTTTTTATTTCTGATGCTTCCATTTTTTTGATGTGGACATTAAGAGCTATGAACTAGCCTTTTAGGACAGCTTTCATTGTCCCAGAGATTTTGATAATTTGTATTGTCATTATCGTTCACTTTGTAATTTCTTCCTGAATCCAATTCTCATTCAGCATCATAGTTTTAAATTTCCAGGAGTTAGTGTATTTTCTTTTGCTTGTTGTGTTGTGGATGTCAAGTTTTAGGCTGTGGTAGTCTGATAAGGTGTAGGCTAGAGTTTCAACTTTCCTGTGTATGTGGAGATTCGTTTTGTGGCCCAATATGTGATCTATTTTGAGGAAAATTCCGTGTGCTGCTGAGAAAAATGTGTATTCTTTGGTGCGTGGATGAAAAGTTTGATAGAGTTCTGTAAGGTCCATTTCAGTAAGCGTTTGATTAAGCTCCAAAATGTCTCTGTTAAGTTTTTTACCTGTAGATCTATCCCATGTTGAGAGGGTGGTATTGAAATCCCCAAGAATTATCATTTTGGGATTGATTTCTCGCTTTAGACCTTATAGGGTTTGCTTAACAAATATGTGGGAGGGGGCATGTTGAATGCATATATGTTCAGTATTGTGAAGTCTTCCTGGTGAATTGTACCTGTGACTAAAAAGTAGTGTCCATCTGTATCTCTTATGATTTTTTTTTTGTTTGAAATGCACTTTGTCCAATAGCATAAAGGCTACCTCTGCCTCTTTTCTGCTTCCATTAGCTTGTAGAATTGTTGACCAGCTTTTTATTTTTAGGATGTGCCTATCTTTTGTGGTGAGATGGGTTTCCTGCAGGCAGCAGATTAATGGATGGTGATTTTTAATCCAAATTTGTAATCTGTGTCTCTTGATTGGTGAGTTAATTCCATTTACTTTTAATGTTATAATGGAGAAACTATTTTTA
This sequence comes from Typhlomys cinereus, assembly GCA_023101885.1. Lineage (NCBI taxonomy): Eukaryota > Metazoa > Chordata > Mammalia > Rodentia > Platacanthomyidae > Typhlomys > Typhlomys cinereus. The sequence continues at coordinate 3,067,861 of JALPQD010000281.1, read as the reverse complement.
ATTCTGGACATTTATTATGTTTAGTGGTTTTTGTAAGTATATTGCTTCGCTTTTAATGGTGGTATACTTCCCTTCTATTCTTCCGGATATGCCTGTTTTTTTCTTCAAGCTTGAGTATCATTTCTAGCATTTTTTTGAAGGCCTGGTTTGATGGACTGTATCCCTTCAAGTTTTCTTTGTGCTGGAAGATTTTTCTTTCTCTGTCGATCATGAAGGATAGTTTTGCGGGGTATATTAGCCTGGGTTGACATTTTTGCTCATTCACTACTTGAAGTATGTCTCTCCAACTCTTCTTGCTTTTACTGTTTCAACTGAGAAGTCATTTGTTATTTTAATAGGTTTACCTTTAAAAGTGACTTGGTTTTTTTTTCCCTTTAAGCTCTCAGCACCATTTCTTTATCTTGAATGTGAAATGTTTTAACTATTATTTGCCATGGCAAGTTTCTATTTTGGTCATATCTGTTTGGGGTGCGGAATGCCTCTTTTATATGGATGGGCCTCTCTTTTTTTTGATTTGGAAAGTTTCCTTGATGATCGTTTGAATAATTTCCTCAGGTGTGATATTTTGAGATTCTTGTTCTGGTATTCCATGAATGCGCATGTTAAGCTTCTTCAGGGTGTCCCATAACTCTTGAATGTTTCTCTCGAGTATCTTTTTGGCTTTAACAACCTCTTCCATTGAGCTGGTTAATTCTCCCACTTTGTCTTCAAGGTCTGAAATTCTGTTTTCTACTTCGTTATTTCTGCTGATAAGACTCTGTTGAGTTCTGGGTTGAAGATGACTTGTCTTTCAGTTCAGTTTTGAACTCTGCTTGAGTCTTTTTTAACTGCTCTATGCCTGTTTTTGTTTCTTGAACTGTTTTTCTCAACTCTTCCAAGTGTCTGTTATTTTCCTCTTCAAAGCGATTGTTGCAGTTATTTAATTCCTCCCGGATTTCCTCTTTCATAATATTTAACATGGTAATGATCATGTTTTGAAAGTCGTTATCCTAGGTCAGGCTTTCTTGGCCATTTTCCATGCGTTTGTTCTGGTTGGAGTCTATCATTATGGGGTTAATTCCTTCAGTGGGAGATGTGTTTACTTGAATGTTGTTTTTCATGGATTTGCACTTTGACCTGGGCTTTGTCGATTATAACTCTTAAGACCTTCTTTCAATTTCTGTGCGTTTTTCACTGAACTGAATTATTTGCCCTGAGTTTTTGGGGTTGGGCGGGGGCTGAGCTTACCTAGGTCACGGTGAGTCCTGGCTGGACTGAGGGCTTCCTAGGTGGTGGAGTGGGGAAAGAGAGGATGTGGAGGTGGAGGGGCGCTATTTAACCTGGGGAAGCTGGGGGCGGCCCCAGGGGGCTCCTCCCTGCCCCTGTGAGGCTCTGGCTTCCCTGCCCCTGTGAGGCTCTGGCTTCGGCTGGCTGATGGGAGGAGCTGGGTCCCTTGGGCTGCCTGGGGTTCTGAGGGGTGGGGGAGCTTACCTGGGTCGAGGTGAGTCCTGGCTGGACTGTGCGTGGGGGGGGGAGTGTGGAAAGGGTGCACTTAGGTCTTAAGTCCTCCAGGTTTTCCTAAAAATATTTCCTCAGTGTTTCCACATATTTCCATTTTTCTTTTTCTCCATTTCTACTAAGCATACTCTCCCTTTAAGCATAGTGAAATATTTTGAAATAGACTTTGCAATAAAATTTATTTCTTGGTCAATGCAATAGAAACTATTTCTTCTAATTGAGCGGCTTGGCTTTGATATTTTAATATTTAATATTTCTTTGCTTTAGAATTTGAATTTAGTCCCTTTGATTTGCAATTTCAGTTCAGCTTATTTCTTCAGGGAAACATGCTAGTATTTGGGGGAATTAGAAACATATTCTTTGTCACCAAAATCTTGTTTTAGAAATATACAATGCTCGGAAATATGTAATAAAACGTATCCCTAAAATAGAACTTCTGTTTTAGTGAAGGTATTTGAGAAATACTTTGACTGAAGTTTGAAAGAAAGGAGAGATAGCCTATAGAGTCAAATAATTCTCAGAACAGGATGTAGCCACACTTTCAATGACTGACAAGGATGACTAATGGTGTGTGGCTGATTTATCCACAGATAATCCTAATAAGTATTTCCACTTCCCAAGTATATCTGAATAGCAGATAGCCACTGGAAAATTTCAAAATCTTACTTTCCTTACAGCTGAGGACACTTTTACTATGTAATGCACAACGTTTACTTTACCATTCATCATCTGTCTAGGTATATCTAATCTTAGTCTGTTCTTGTTATTTTCAATAGAATATAAAGTAAGCTTGAATTCCTAGCAAGTATAGCTTTGTAAGAAAAAATCCATTAAAAAGGGTCATGATCTTAAGAATTTTTGAACTAAATCATTGAAACTGAGACACATATTTAAGAAATATTTAAAGAAACCTGATTGAGACTAAAAGCTCTCTCAGTTAGTAGAAAATGTTTCTTTCAATTTTGAACATGCTATGATCTAGGTGTTTGCCAAAATTTGTGTATTGATTCTCAATTTCCATTTGGAAATAAACCTTCACTAAGTAGATAATGGCATAGTGGTACAGTTCTATTAATTAGATTAGTATTTGATAAGAAGATAAATCAGAGCCTATTGCAATGTCTTTTCTATCCATCACTGTACAAAAAGGAGATCACTTGAGCAATCATCAAAACTACTGTAGAGCTCAAGCTAAGAGGAATCTTGAATTGAATACTATATTTAGATGCCTTGGTCTGGGATTCAGAGCTTTCAGATCTATGAAATTTTTTTTTTCATTTTTAATGATTCAATCAATATTTTGTTATGGGAATGGGGTCAAAATAACATATCACATAAATGGAGAACCTTGATATTCAGAAATCTAGAAGAAAAAATAAAATTGGAGCTAATACCTATCTTTGATCTGAAAGATATTTATTTTCAAGTTATCTGAAAACATTCTTCCTCTTTATCATTAAAGTTCTATGTCCAACTGAATTTTTACAACATGACCCCTGTATGTATGTATGCTGTCTTGTATTCTTAGCTTTCACTTGTATCTCTTTGACATTTTCTCCTTAGCAAGTTATCTGTTTGCTTATTTAATTCAATTTAAATGTCTCATCTGAGATGACATCAAGATAACACAAAGAAAACAATGATAATGGGACATATGTAACCACAGGAAACTTGAATATAAAATCTGTACTATGATGTATCCCATAACTGTGACACAAATGTGGTTTAAACATATGGCATTAGTGAAAGACAGTGCAGATATGGACAATTTGATTATGTGTTTATGTTATAAATAAATGTTTTATATAATTTTTGTGCTTTAAATCTAGTACTTGTATATTATTTTTGTGAATATTTTATATAGTTTATTCCATTAGTCTAACATATATTATCATTTAAGGCGAATATTATATTCAAGTAATTATCTTGTTATATACCACTGTCTTATATTTTAGTCTATAGTTCTGTAAAAAACATTTTAAATGTAAAACTGACTCAAAACTAATTATTTCTCTTGGATACATAGCTATGGATAGAAGAATCACACATAAGAAATTAGGTTTATGATTCTTTTCAAAGTCATTACTTTGTATTATCAGATTTGCTATATCCGCTTATTCCCAAATTATTTGAAAGTATATTTTCACTGTTCCCTTACCTATTTTTTTTAAATTTTAATACATTTATTATTTCCGCTCATACAAACTTAATAGGTAGACCAGTTCCCTCCCTCCCTCCTCCTCCCCCGGAACCCCCTGCTCCCTCTTCCCTCACCCCTCCCTCCCCACCCCCCCAGTGCCTCCCGCCCCAATTCCCGGAGAGTCCTTTCTTGTGCATGCCTGACTCTCCTCTGGGCCCTCCTCTCCGATGACGTACAAGGACCCAGTGGCATTTCCCTGAACCCTTTCCTGTGTTCCCCTTAATCATATGATGAATCAGTAAAACTATATGTATACACCAATGGGAACGGGATGGTAGTAGGCTGGTCAGTGCATCTTATTTGCATCATAGAGAGCTCTGATTAAAACTTGTTGATTTTTATTTTTGTCTGTTGTCTAGACATGGATTTTTTTACTCTATTTTCTTAACCATTAAAGAGAAGGGTATAGTAACTGTTCCTTTTTTTCTATTTTGAAATACACATCTCTTGTAGATCTTGATCCTGATTGTTTGATCTGTGTATAATCAGTTTTGTGCAGAGATGGGAAAATATTAACATGTATGAAATTAAGTCATCACAAGTGTCCATATTTACATGAAAAGTTTTCAGTTCTGCATTGATGATACTAAATATCAAATGCTAGGAGCATCTCTGACTTTCCCTCTTAAGCCTTTGGAAGCCGTTCTCTTTTGTTCATTTCACCACTCTTCCCTGACCGAACATCAACTCCTGTCTAGATGCCTCTACAGTATTTGCACTAAAGTCATCTGTTTCTCTTTGTTTTGTCCAGTCATTACTCTCAGTCACAATGTGTGTCTAGACTAATTCTAACCAGATACCCTTCTTCCACTATTTACTTTTCGTTCAACCTGAGCAACTGTGTTGTTGTTGTTGTTAGAGATTAATCCCCCTCTCTGCAGAGGATTATGGCTTTTCTTTACATTTAAGTACAAGGCTCACTTTGACAGCTCAAATGTAACTGAAAATGATGAATGTCATCTCCAAGAACAAGATTTAGTGGAGTTGTGGAACTGTTCTATTGTTATTTGAACTTTTCATGGAACAGTCATGTTCCAAACTGAGTTTAAGTTTACTTCAGTCTGTAACCCAAGTGAAAGAATATCTGTGACTTGCACATGTGGTGGGTCAAAAGATAGGTCTGTGTTGTACATGCATGTTGTCATTTTGACTGAAGTATTGCCTGCTTCAATGTAAGACAAGTAATATCACTTTCACATCCAGTACTCTAAAGATATCTTGTCATATTTTACTTAACTCATGATTTATGGTTATAAATTATGACATGCTCCTCAATTACTTTAAAACTGTACACTGCTCTCACTGGTCGCAGTGCTCATGTGCAGTAATATTCATTTCTGTCCTGAAGCGAGTCATTTTATCCCAATTTGGATAATAAAAGATGAATAGAAATAGTTTTTCAAAGATGTTCTTCCATTTTTCTGGTCCTCAGTGCAGAGAGCAGGTATGAACAGGATCAAGCTGACCTTCTTGAGCTCACTCTTCTTTCGCTAACTTTTGTTTTCCTCATAAACACTTACAATCATCTTAAATATATTTGATTTTTTTATTTTCTTCATCCACCATCTAAGCTTGTCCCTTGTACTTAGAAGGGACTTTTTTTCTGTAATAAGTACGAGCAGATATGTCTTAAGGAGTAAATAAATCTCAGACCCTTTTGCTAAGTCAGAAATAAATGTTATTACCTATGTCTTACTTTTTAAATGACATTTCTTCTACACTCTGAGGTTTCCTAGTATGTGCTGAAGTAGAAACTCTAGTGGTTTTAAAACAAAGCACTAGAATGTTTCTATAATACCACAGCCATGGGGGCTGGAGAGGTAGCTCAGGGGTTAAACCTCTGCCTGCAGGTGGAAGGTCCTGAGTTCGGATCCTAGACCCCATGTATAGACACCAGGAGGAAGCGGGGGCGGCCTGTGTTTCTGATCCTAGTAGGGCCCAGGCTGTGAATCTCGGGGCAGAGTAAACAAGGAGGAGGTGGAGGTGGTCCAGGGTGATTCCCGAATTCTCCTGTGGTTCTACACACACACATACACATACACACACACATGCACACACACACACACAATTGAATAAAAATAATTTGAAAATAAAAAAATACCATTGTCACAACTTTATCCCGATATGTTATGATATACTGAAAATTGTGGCTTCTTTGAGGCGGATCAGGAGCATACATGCTTCCATGAGAGCATTTTTTAGGGATTAAAGATCTGCTGAAAATTTTAATTTCTTGGCATACCTTCATTATATGCACATGTCCTTTGGTGCTTTTCCCTTTAAGTGACTTAAGTTTTCAGATACAAATGGTTTGAGTGCTTGATGCTTTCAGACCATTCCTGAGTCAACCACAGAGGCAATGCTGATATCTACAACTTAGTGACTGTTCCAGGCCCAGCAGAAAGCAAGACCTATGGAAAGTGAGTTCCTCAGTTCACCTGCACTCCATGCTGCTGCCAGTCCCCAAGGTCTATAGACAAAGAGTTGCACCTTCACCCTGTAAATATTGCAGCAGTGAATTGCAGCGTGAATCAAGTATTCACAACCATGTTGACTTCTTGGAGCATTCTCCCTGGAGCGGACTTGCATCTAGGTACTGAGGCCAAAAGTAAGTTCTGAACTATTGTCTTGATTGATCATAAGAAAGTATTCCAGGTGGGGAACTGCCAAAGTCTTGGCATAGGAGGCTCTACTAAGATTATTAATGACTCATCCCAGGATCCACCTTCCCTGCAGTCATTTGAACCTCATCAGGGAAACTCTCAGATTGGATCCTAAGGAGCTCCTCTCCCACATGCTCACGTGACTGGATGTATAAATCCATTTCCTCTCATCCTCAGGACAACAAAGAGATTTCCCTTCCCTGTGCCCAGCCCCTGGGCTACAGTGTAAGGCCTCCAGTAAAGTCTGTTTAGAGGGATTTCTTGCCTACATGTGGTCTTTTATCACTGGTAGAGTGGGTTGAGCCACTTGCATAAATAGCACATGAGAGTCAGGGCTTCTAGTTCTCAACACAGTCCGCAGCAAGAGAGTCACAAAAGGTAGCAATGAGTGCAGACTGCAGAGAGCAAAGACTAAGAAGGACGACAGAACTGCTGAGAAGGCGAGAGATGGCAGAGAGCAGAAGCTGTGGCTGAGGAAGAGCTGTGAAGAGCAGAGAAGACAGAGCCAAGAGCTGAGGCTGCAGAAGAGTGAAGCTATGACTTCTGGAAGAGCTCCAGGACGCTCCGGAGAAAACTGCTCCAGTTGCCGAGGAGTGGCTCAGAGCTGTAACAGTAGGAGCATAGCGAACAGACATCCTCCATGCACAGCTGTAACACTAGCTTACAGGTTGTGGGCCATCAGCACTTACAGCCCAAGGCTGTAACACTAGGAATGTGGGGTTCACTCCAAGCCAAGGTCAGAACTATTGCTGTGAAAGGAGCTGTTTTGCTAATCTGTCACTTTCATCCTAGTTCAAGAACTCTCTTCTGGATGGCAACATCAACAGTGGTTGATGTGTTTATACTATTTCGCTTTTGTTTGTATCCACATTCTCTAGCATTTAGCTGCTATGTAAATACTTCTGGAGATAAGCAGAACATGACAAATGGTCAGTTTTTAAGTCCTTAGAGAGATACTTTCTCTTCACTTACTAAGTAAATTATCACATTTCCACTCAGACATCTCTTACAGTAAGAAGGCCTTGGATGGGAAGAGATATAACCATGAGTAGAGGCTCTGGAAGAAAGAAACATCAAGGCTGACTTGTTCGAATAATTCCATTTATTATACAGATAAGTTCTTTGGGATAGCAAGTGTGGGGATTAAGAAAATGGATTCTGTTTTAAGCAGTACCTACTATTAAAAATTTGAGTTCTTTGGGGTTGGAGAGATGACTGAGGGGTTAAACTTCTGCCTCCCAAGAAAAAGGAATTGAATTCCAATCATGGAACCCACATGAAACTGCCAGGCAGAAATGGCAGCTGCCTGCACTTCCAGTCCTGGAAGGAGGAGTCTGGGAAAACCCAGAACAAAGCAAAAAGGAAGTAGAGCAATTCAGGATGATTTCTGAAGAAACCCTTGGTTCTCCACAAACACACACACACACATACACACACACACACACACACAACACACACACATACACACACACAATTTTTTTTACAAAACTTTTCTTCATGATGACACTGAACAGATCACTATTGATAATTGTCCACTGAAGTCTTCAAATCAGTGTTAATGACCTGAAGCGTGAATGTATTCAGATTATAAAAATCAATTAATATCCATGAGAGAGAAAGATATAATCTTAGAAGAGAGAAGGACTACAGCATAGCTCTGTGTGAGTGAACTTGAGCATTTACACAATTAATGGCCACATAGAAACAATGGGAGAATCATTGTTCTATAGTGAAAGTGAATCTCTAGATGATGTTGAAGTGGATGCTAAAATTTAGATATGACTTTGATATTGCCTTGAAGGCATGGTGCTCAGATATGAAACTCAGCCACAAATCACAAATATTAGAGAAGTTATAACATGAAAGATTGGCAAATATGCTGACTCAGTGAACTTATGAACATAAATTCAATCATGTTCCTCTCCACATTACTATTCAGTGATATAGCTTTCTGCATAAAGTTCTTAAAACTCATCCACTTGAATTTTAATTGGTCACATCACATTCAAGAACTTTAAATTCCATGTTTTGCACTAGTATCTAATCTTGTTCTCACTGAGTAATCAAAATAAGGTAATATTAGCATATTGCTGTATGTTTTACAGAACAAAAAGCAATCCACCTTTCCAGGAAGCAGCCTTGAATGCTGGATGGTGCTGCGTCTTTTCTTTTCTCCATCTTATTGCTTTCCAATTCTGTAGCTTTTAGTGCTATCCTTATTCTAAGCGAAAATTGTGTCTTGCCTATCAAGTGTAATTTCCATATCTTTAACTTTCCACTTCTGTAATCAGTCTCCTGTGAATTTTTCAATTTAAATTTAGGTCATTGTGGTCTGAATCACATTCAATGTGCAACAAATGTTTCCTGGATTCTTTCATTGTAAACCTGAAGTGTTTAATACTTTACTTTTTTTCATTAAATGAACAATAACACTAAAAGATAAAAGAACTTTGTTTTTTGATTTTTAAAAATTTTATGACAAATTCAAAATTACAGATGATCCAGTACACTCCTTATCCTGTGTTTTACTTCCCAAAACTATTGAAGTATTTGTCCAACCAGATTAATTGCTATAGATAGTAGAATAAAAGTAATTTTTAACTATTTAAAAATAAATTATATTAATCTTTATCTACTGTTTTAGGCCTAAAATTTTTCTTTTAATGAAGGAAAGTGTTTGCTAGTCCTCATTCAACCTGAGAGACACTTTTATGAGACTGATAAAACAATCTTAGAATTAGCAGAATTCTATAAGAAAGTTTTTTCTGGATAGAAAAATTAATATTTTGCAGCACCCTTTGAAAATTTTGATATTGAGACAATTAAGTTACTTAAATAAGCAACCCTATTTCCTTGTGATTATATTCTTTCAAGTGGGGATTAATTAATTAGAGATTAAATATCTGTTAAATTGTTAAATGAGCTTTCTCCAAGGAGTTGAAAGAAACACATATGATGGCCCCTTTACTTATAATTCAGAATCTTTAAACAAAATATAACTTTTTAAATTCAGCAAAACTTCATGTTTGCAAAGATGTTACCACTGATTAAGAAATCATAAGCATAAAACTTATCATCTTATAGTCTAAGATGTTGATTTCATGTTAAATATATCCAATTTGATGGAAGCTAAAGGACTGCCAACACTGTGAAAATCAAGATGTGATACTCAGTGATTAAAAATAGTCATATGTTATTTGGACACTGCATTTTTTGATTAATTTAAATGAGGAAAAACGTTGGATTGCAGCATTTTTTAAGCAACATGATCTGACTTTTAACATATTAGTATTCTGAAAACTTCCGTAGGTCATAATCAAGAAAAGTATTGCTAAGAAATGAAACATAATTTTGCTCACCATTGTATGTATCTCTAGCGCCTAGATAAACTTTACCCTTTGGAAAACAAACCAAATTCATTTGTCAGGTAAAGATAACTGTGACACTTATTCTTATTATAGTTTTAATTTTTCTACTTTTACAAAGATAGTGAGTATTCATCCTAGTTTCCCTCTCTCTCTCCTTCCTCCCATCATCTCCCTTTTCTTCACCATTCCCTCCCACTCCCACTCACCTTCTGCCTGTATGCTTCTATGGATCCCAGAGCTGTCTATTCCTATAGGGGCTCAGATCTCAGAGGTATATCTGAGTTACCTCTCTTCAGGACACCCCACTGATGTGTGAATTTTCCTTCACTCATCCAGCTTTAGACTGTAAGATTTCCACTATGAATTCACATTTTATGGGTATAATAACAGCTACCTACAGAGCACTTTGATGTACTGTCTTCTTACCTGTAGTTTTAGTGGCCATCTTCACTATTGAACTATTTCATTCCCTTTTTTTTAGGTTCTTGTTCTAGTTTATAGTAACGGGGATGGGTACCATTCTGACAAACAGGTCTTGAATCCAATCAGAAAGTTTTTGGTTTTTTCCATGATTTCCATGAAGATTTATATTGCAACTTATAGATTTCATGCTTATAGATAGAGCTTGAGAATATTTCTCTCCCCCAGCAGCTTCTATAATATTCCTTGATGCTGTATAAGCTATACAGCAAGGAGAAAGTCCTCAGACCAATTCCAGTTGATATATTTTGCCTATGTTCTATGACCCATTTGTGTTGCATCTTCAGTAATAGTGTCTATTGACAGTTTTTGGAGAGCAACCAAGAGCAATGACAAAATCCTATAATGTTTGGGGCCTTTGAGGCCTCTCTGACCAACAACAATCCACAGAATGGGAGAAAAATCTTTGCTACTGTGAATCTGACAAAGGAAAAATATCCAAAATATATAAAGAGCTCAGAAAATTAAACACCAAGATAGCAAACATTTCAATTAAAAAAACAAGCCCTAGAACTAAATAGGGATTTCACTCAAAAAGTGAAATGTCAAACAAATACCTTAAAAGATGCTCAACTTCCCTGAAATGCGAATCCAAACAATCCTGAGATACCATTTTACCCCAGTTGGAATGGCTAAGATCAAAAACACAAACAACAGAGATTGCTGGTGAGTGTGGAGAGTTGTGTGTTGGTGGGAGTGTAAACTGGTACAACCTCTGTGGAGATCAGTGTGGATGTTCCTCAGAAAGCTTAAAATGGCACTGCCATATGACCTAGCTATACCACTTGTTGGAATATTCCCAAAAGGCACTACATATTATTACAAAGACACTTGTTCATCTATGTTCATTGCACCTCTATTCACAATAGCAAAAAAAAAAAAATGGAATCAGCTAACATGCCCATCAACAGAGGAATGGATAATGATAATGTGGTACATACACACAATGGAATATTACTCAACCATCAGAAAAGATGAGATTATGGAATTTTCTGGTAAATGGATAGAACTGGAAATTTTAATATCAAGTGAAGTATCTCAGACACAGAAAGTTAAGCACTGCATGTTCGCTCTTATATCTGGATGATTGAACTGATATCCTTGTCAATGTATTTGAATTGAAAGCACTATATGAGCCAGAAAATTTGAAAAAGACTTATGACTGGAAAGATGGGAAGGGATGATTAATGTGAAACCTTTTAAAGGGAGATTTAGGATCCCAGGCAAGAGTGAGGGATGGAATAATATATAGCAGGGAAATAGGAGGGGCATTGGAGATAGGAGAGACAGAGGGACTTATAGAAAAACCCTATGATTGTGGGAAGTAACCCCAAAGGAACATCCTATGCTAGTAATATATATGTGTGCATATAAATAATATATGTATATATTATAAAATATATAGTATATATTGTGCAATATATTTTAATGTATGTATATAATATATACTGTATATATGTACATATATGATACATATATACAATATATATATTTATACACACACATATAAAACACATCTTTTAAAGAAAGAAACAAGAATGGGCAGTCCTTGTGCAGAGGAGCATAGAGTGAGGACAACAGGGAAAAATGTGAAACTTATACATATTTGCTCTCTAAAAAATTATGTCAGAGATCCTTGGCTAACTTCAACTTCACTTTCAACACTGTATATTATTCTGCTTGGGGGATAATGTTTAGAGATGCCCATGCCTTTCTAGATGGTGCATGGGTTGAGATTGAGCATATTATTTTAGAACTAGAACATCTTATGTATTGAAATAATAGTTCATTTTAGAGTTAAAATGTACAATGGCTGTATTTTTTCTGAGTCTCCACAAAACATCTAACTAATCAGATCAGATCTCTTCACTTATTCTTTTATACTCATCTAACTACCTATATTTTACACTGACCTGGCTCCTCACCCTCTTTGGCCTCTCTAAGCTTCCCCAATGCTCTGTGGAAACTTGCCTTAATATTTTTTTAAATTTTTCTTTCAGCTTTTCCATTATTTTCTGTAGGATATGAGGAGACTCCCTTGCTTGTCATTGCTGCCCAAATCCCTTGTGACCATCTCTGTCACTCCGATATTTTGCCCTTCTTACCAGATTACCATCACCCTTGCAATTTGTACTATTAATCCTTGAGCTCTATATATGTATACTTTTCCACTCTTATTTTTTAATTGTATATGTGTGTGTATATGCAAGTGTGCAAGCAAGCAAACAGACACACTAGCTTGCACATGTGGAATATAGAGGACAGAGACAGGCGGCCCTAAGGCTTGACAAGGAGCTCCTTTCCTTGCTGAGCCATTTAAGCAGTTCCTCCACTTCTTTTATTGAACCTCTGTAAATCAGTCATTGTCAAATCTAAAGTCTGCTCTCAATTCACAGTTTACTCTCAAAATAACAGCCTCAGTTGATCAATCTTTTTATTGAAAGTTTTTGCCTTTGTTTTATGACAGAACACAAGTTTCCAGTTAGCTTCTGCTTTAAGGTGGTGTATTTTCTGTTTTGTAAATGGGGTTTCTGTCCTTTCAAGTTCTGGTTCAGTAAACATAGTAATGGCTCATGAGTAAAACTTGTGAAGTTAATGTCTCCTTTAGTTATGTAACAAGCAGTTTAGATCCACAGCTATTGCCTTTTTTCACTATCTGTGAATTCCTCTTATCATCTCAGAGATGTACTCTGATATTTATATAGTCCATCACTCAGGTAAAAAGTTTAGATGTAATCTTCAGCATTTTTCTTATGCCTGATATGTAATACACTTTCATATTTTCTAAAATCTTTTTTATTTTCTATCAATTCCACAGTACCAATTATTATTTTTTGTCAAGACTATTGCAACATCCTTTTATAAAATTCAAAGATTACTGTCTCACACCAATGTATTTACCTCTGACCAGTACTGGCTTTCATGTAAAAGACAGTAGTGTTTCTGCATAAGAATCATGGTTTCTTGTGTTTGCCCTAAGTGATATTTTCCTTTTCCTGAAACAGTATTTGGAGGATGTTGGTGAAATGAACTGGGAATAATTCAAAGTATTTAAAATGTCTGCATTCAGTTGACAAATATTTGGTTGAATAATATACTTATAGTAACTGAATGTTTCTTATAAAATTAATTTTAATTGTGAAATTTGACTAGAGGCCTATTTTGTATTGTGATGTTGTCATATTGATTAAAATAAGATATTCGTAAATGGCAGCTTATTTTATTGTATTAAAATATTAATTTCTGGCTGGTCCATGCAGAAATATTGCTCCAACTGTTGTGAATTCTGGACATATATTTTATTTTTATTTCTAACACAAGTATAGATAACATAAAAATAAAATGTTTTTAGAGACTAGAAGGAATATAATACTGAAAAGAAATATGTTTGATTTACATGGGTAGCTTGGAAATAGCTTCAATGTGGTCACACATAATAGATTTTGCAATTGTCTCATGAATCTAACAGCCACATGGCATGTGGCATGTTTTTCACATTGAAAGAATTTACTCATTCCTATATAATGGCCTTTCTGTGTTACAAAAGAATAGCCATCAGATTTTTTGACCCAACAAGAAGCTCTTTTAAAACATATGATTTTTTGAGTCATCTATTTTTTAAGATGTTATGTAATGAGCATCTTCACAATTTCTGTTTACTTTTTATAAAATATAATTATGTTCTGTAAAATATTTACTTGATGTAATATCGTTATTGTAGCATGAAACAATGACTTCCTCTAATAATGAAAGTGATGTTTATACCCATCCAAATGAATCACAGAGAAATAATGTGAATATTGGTTTGGATTTTGACCCAAAACCTTTTTGAGCATGAGAAATTTTGATAATAATAAAATTTAGAACATGTGCATAGGAAAAAGTTTTAGAAAAAGGATTATATCTTTGACATTTTGATAGAAGAAATTTATTTAAAAGAAGGTGATATATTTCTACTGTTCCTTGGAAAAGATTATCACAAATTCACACAGATTTATTATCCCAGATAATTCTCCTTACAAATCCTGGTGTTTTTCAAGGATATAGAGTTTCATTTCCTTTACTTGCATAGATAATGAATCTATAAAAAAGAACCTAAAAATGATATGCTTTCAACAGAAAACTACCAGCAACCTTTTGAGATAATTCTATTTCTGACAGATAAATTCTGAATATTTTGTTTTATGTAGAGTGAAAATCTTTTAAGAACTAAAATTTTGTTTTTAAAAATTAATATGATTAAGTATAAAATTCATTTTTGGATTATCTCTAATAAAGTTCATCTTCTTCCCTAAGAGAATATATATCTGAATGTACATCTGAATATTTGTTCCAGGTATATTTGTTCTCATACAAAGCTCTCTATATAGTACAATTTATTGATAGAATGTTTTATTGATTTAATTTTTACATCTTTGCCATAACTCTCAAAAGAATATTTCAATTAAGGAAATTTTCCAGATTATAAGCTTTGAAGCCTTGTAAAATATATTTTATTGCATATCCTTCAACATAATCAATATGCAGATGATATCCAGTAATACGTGCCATATCATATGCAGTTATAGTATATTACTTTATTTCCTGTATTGATGAATAGTTTTCCATTTTAGGAAAGCAAAATGCATTCTTCCTTATTATTGGAAGATTCGTGATTCATTTTTTTCCTATTTGGGAGATTTTACCCTGAACATTAAAATTCAGTTATTTAGGTGAACATGGACTTTTAGGTAATCAAGTGTAGTTTTAGCTTCCTAGGATTATAGATCGTATGAAGTAAATTTGGCTTATTGCATTAATTTTTGTATTTTTCAGTTGATCCAGCAAAATTAATTTAAAAAATTCTTTTGTGTTAAGTTTCCTTGAGATCTCTCTCAGAAATCAACTGATATATAGTCAAGTATAGTTCTGTGGATTTTTTTGTCTATTTTTATGCTATGAACACATGCTCTTGTTTATTGCAAATTTACTGAAATTCTTGAAATCATGTTTCTCATCTTTGGATGTATTTTACACTAGTAAACATATAAGCAGAAATTATAATGAACATAAAAAGTACTTAGCACATGCAATGCACCAACGAAGTTAGCTTAGCAATACAGTGCTCTATAACACTGGTTGCTTATTCTCAAAAAACCATGGTTTTTACTACTATCATCTAAGACAAACTGCCTTGTCAAACATGCGAAATCAGTTTCTTCAGTTTATAGATAGTATTTGTTCTCATACAAAGTTCTCTATATAGTACAATTTGTTGATAGAATGTTTTATTGATTTAATTTTTACATCTTTGTGTGTGTGTGTGTGTATGTGTGTATGTGATGTCTTTGTTGTGCATATGCTTCATATTTGTATTAATATTTATGTCTCCTTAATTAAGTGAGTTCCGTTGGGCTTTCTGTTGCATTCCAGTTTTTGTTGTGACTCATCAGTGAAGTCATCTGGCTCATACTTGTTCTGGGTGTCAGTGATTGAAATACAATTTCTCACACAAGGATGTTTTGTTTTTCTTTTTTAAAAAATCTTATTTGTATTAAATTTTGAATTTTGTAGAATTACAATGTTTTTTATCTTTTCTATACAATAGTATGTAATTTTCTAAGATTTCTTTACCTTCGTTTCATTCTTATCTGTCCTTTCTTGAATTTTCTTTTTAATTTCATTATACATTTATGTATTTAATGAGTCACCAGTCAGCTTTTATTTATGTTGTTTTTTCCCTGCTTTCCTTTCATTAAACTCTGCTTAATATTTTAATTATAGAACTTAACTTGTCTTAATCATCACTTTTTTATTCCTATTCTTTGCAATGTGAATAGTAGGCCATGGGCAAATAAAGTCTAATGTCAATCTTTTTGCATCATATTTATACATTTCCTAATTGATACAAACAAAGGCAACATGGGAGCATCCTGACTTTTATTTCCACAATCATAATTCAGTCATTTTCCAATGTATTCAGTTAGAGGACAATAATATATACTGAATATTTTTGATTTTCAAGGAACCAAGAGTTCATTTGAACTTTCTCTTCTTTTCTGAACTTTCTGTACTTTTTTCATTTGCAAATATCTTTAACTTTCTCTGTAGAGCTCAGTAAGAGCAATGTGCAGTCACACAAAACCAATGTGTTAAATTTCAATTTTAGTGAAATTTATAGTCACTAGTTTTCTTCCTTTAAAGAATACTTGTGAATGAATAGTACTGTAATTAACTCTAAATATAAAGGAAGCAGATTCAGGGAAAATCATTAGTCAGTACCAGTAACTGAATATCAAAAAAAGAAAAATAATTTCCTGCTTCCACTGAAATATTATCAATTATAAAATAAAATTCTCCTACTACTAGAAGTGGAATCCTCTGTAATTTGTGTATAATAGAACTGGAAGAAACAGACCAGATATGATTGATATACAGTGTGGGAACATTGCCATTTCATTCTTAATTTGCTAAAGGTTAAGACTCTGCCCTCCAAGCAGAAGGTCATGAGTTCGGGTCCTAGGTTCCAAGTAAAATCTCTAAAAGAAAATGGCCTGTACTTCTGGCCCTGGTGATTGGAGCCTGGGAAATTCCGCAGGGAAGCAAATAGGTAGAAGCAATTCAGGATGATTCCTAAAGTCATTCTTGATCCTCCACAGCAACACATGGGATCCTCTGATACACACACACACACACACACAACCACACACACACACACACAACCACACACACACACACACACATACACAACCACACACACACACACACACACACACACACACAAAGCTTAAAATTGCCATTGACTTCTAAGGATCCTAGGATCCTTAGATGCAAGGGATTACCAGCCACAATAGTGTTCCTATACTAAAGGGGGAACACAAGAAAGAGCTCTAGGCAATGCTACTGAGTCCTTATACATCATCAGAGGGTAGGACCCAGAGGGAAGTTTTGATGTGCACACTAAAGGATGCTCCAAGGATGGGAGAGAGGGAGCACTGGGAGAAAGGGAGGGAGGGAGGGAAAGGAAAGGGAAAAGGAGGGAGGAAGCAAGGGGATACAGGAAAGGGTGGAGGGAGGAAGGGGACCAGGGTACCTATTATGTTCGTATGAGTGAAAAAATAAAAAAAAATTTAAAAATGCCATTGACTTGAAAAATAATTTAAAAAATTAGAAATGTTTGAACAATAAATGGATCCAGGAGTTTACTACTGGTGATGTACATTGAAGAACTAAGCATAAAGTTATTGATAAAACTGTAGACATTCTACAAAAGTCTTGAACAACAAATTATGTTTCCAGGTTTTTTGTGAGCACTCAGGAAGTAGTACTCTGCATTAGTATTAAATGATAGAGATATGTTTCAGACTTTCAAATTATCCTGAAATTCAGGTAATTATTGATCACCTTTATTATGGTAAATTGTTCTGTTAACATCATAGCATTTATCAGTTTTCCAAAAATAAATTTTGAAAAAATACTTTAAATGTATATTTTCTATTGCTATAATAAAATGAATAACACTGAATAATTCACAACAAAAAGAAATAGGTTTAGTCAGAGGCTCAGAGGTTGCAAGTCTCAGTTTGGTCTATAACAAGAGCCCCTTCAAGACAAAATGATGGATAGCATAATAGCAGAAGCATGAGTGGGACATCCCTCAGGAAAACAGCAAAGTGGAGAGCATATTCATGTGACAGGTTTGCTCTTTTAGCCATAACAATGGCTAATGCTCTAAGAATATCAAATAAGTCCCTCTGATAGTAAACTGAAGGATCTTTCCTTAAAATCCACCTTTTTAATATTCCACCAATTCTCAACATAGTCATACTTAAGAACAAGTTTCTGTATGTGACCATGAACCATTGGTTGGGACATAGTCAGACCACGTTCCAGGGTTTTAATTGTAAAACTTCATTAATTAGAATACTTCTTTATAAGCCAAGATAATTGAGTTCAAGTAGAAATCTTATTTCTAAGATCAAGTTCAATAACGTATCCTTGAAACGTCACTGTTTCCACAAATCAAAGGCTTTCCAAGTCAGCCCCTTCAACAAGAGAGATTGTCAGTAGTAATAGAATCTGTCTTTACTGCACAGCCAGGTATGAGGGCATATGCCTGTAATCCCCCTACTTGGACGGAAAGGTTCTGAAGTTCTAGGTCACTCTAAGATGCAAGAAAGTTGGCCTTACAAACAAAACAAAAAAGGAATAGAAAGATTTTACAGTGAAGTACCAGGATTCTGCATAAAAGTCTGAATTTTGTGACCTCCTTGAATCTACAAGTTACCAAAGAGTCATAAGTTATGCCTTAGAGCATCTTAACATTATCATTTCACCCGGATTTTAGGTGTGTAATATCAAGAGTTTCTTCAGCCATGGGACAAGTATGGAAACCACGATTAAATGTGTTGTAACACCAATAAATGGAAGCTGGGAAATTCCTGTGTCTCCAAATTGTTCATGTTCAAATAAAATAAAAATATCAAAATAAAATAGTTCTCAAAATTTCTTAAGCCACTTGAATTCTGATACAAATATTGAGCTTCATTGTAACTGAAGCAAACATCTAATAAAAGATAAACAAATGAATGTTGTCTTTTTTCTGTGATTGTGAAAACAAAACTAATGAGAATTTTAAAAAATTAAGATTTATCAATTTTCTTGCTTCTTGCAATGAGGTTTTGCTTATTTTACTTTGACTCCCTCCCATGAACATGTTCACTTACTTTATAGGATACCCGATAAATAGTTGCTTATATCAGCATCTTTCTACTTAATTTTCACCCAGTGCACATCTACAATGTTGGCACCTTTTCAATATTCATCTGAGAGTTCTCAAATAGTTGTCAAGCTAGTGGCAAAGGCATGTGTGCATGTCATGTGCTGCTGTCTGCAATGTCTCCACCCCGTAATTTCAGGCGCCATTTCCCTTACTACTCAGATTTCTGCTCTGCTGGTTTCTTGTCTCTAAATTCCCTGGAAAAGCTTAAGAACTTGCAACGTAAAAATCTGCAACAGTAAGCTAAACAACCAAACACCGGATTGTGCCCCACTGTGCACTGACTACCCTCCAACTTCATGTGTCAGAAGGCTGCTCTGGATATATTCGGAGTGTTCCTCTGAGTTTGTATAATGGAAGCTTAGTCAGTATATAGGAAGTATGGCAAAATTGCTGGAAGATGATGTAATTGGAAGAGGCAGAGCCTACTAAGATATTTTAGGACATTAAGTTTCATGTTTTTTGAAGGAATTAATATTAATAGTTCTTATGGGAACTATTTTAGTTCTCATGAGAGCGTTATCATTCAATAAAAAGGACCCTCTACACTCTCTGACTTCCTAGGGCACATGATGGTATCTATTTATTGGATTTTCTCTATCCATTAAGGTGCTTCCATTTTGTGACACACTTAATACAGCTTTTATCAGAGATCAAATCACTGAAGAAGTCTCATCTTGCATTTTTAGCCAAATAAATTTCCCTGTATACCTTATCCATATTCAGGTTTCTTGTTAGGACAACAATGAGCTAATAGAATATGCCAAATGATATTTGCAAGTGGGATTTCAAGGTAATTAGGATTTAGATGGCTTCTTGTGTTAGGTTCCTAGGTGACATTTTGGTTTTTTTCTAACAGTAAAAGAAACTGAGACCAGCATGCTAGCTGTGCCATAGGACTCCTTCTGCTACTTTGTAATGCAAAAGAAATGCCCACAAGACATCAGCAGATGATGTTCCTATACTTTTCAACTTCCAGAACACATCCTAGACAAGCCACAATTCTTTATAAATTACTTAGGCTTCATATGTTTTTATAGCAATAGAATATATAATAAAATATATTTTCATCTGATGCTAAAAGTGATCAATAACTTAGGGATGAGGAAGATGAAGATTTGGGTCATTGACTTGATTAATGCCTCTTCCATTTCCTAGAAATATTCTGTGACCTTTTCCCAAAACTATTATAGTCCCTAGAGACATCCGACTTCCCTCTCACCCTTCACCTGCCGTCAAATAAAACTTTTCCCTTTTCTAAATTGTGTTTTGATATCTTTAGGGTTTTGAAACTTTTTTGTAACAGAATTTTATAGTCATGAACATGTGGGCATTTTTGCTATCAAGAACATTGCCTTTGCATTTGAAAACTTTTGTTTGGGATTTAAATAAGGGCTTTCCATCATAATGTTTATCAATTAGTATTTATATTTACATATAGAAATAATTTTCAGTGTATTTATTTTTTAATTCAGTGATGTTTTCTATGTAGACTAATTGGTTTATTTTCTCCATTTCTTGATTTTTGTTAGAGTCAGCCCTATTCAAATACAAGTAATTATAATGTTCTCTTTTTATATATAACCATTGTCTTATTGTATGGGGAAATGGGTCCAAACACAAAGGAATATTCATGACTTTAATGGGAATATTTTGAACAATACAGAATGCATTTTCGAGTTGGTTAGTATACATAAGGTAAGAAGACACAGATAAATTGAGCAACTAAATGATAAAACAGAAAGCGAATCTATCACACTTTCATACATTTCAATTTTTATATTTTTTCATCTTTAAAAAATACAACACAAAAATTCCAGATGTAATAATCCTTTACTTCTGTCAGAAAACTTACCTGATATTCTCAGGGATTTTATTCCTTATTTTGATAAAAGATTGAGATTAATGTTTATATCTACATTAACAGCTTTTACAAACTTAGGCTGTGGTTATTTCTCAATTTGCTTCTATCATGACTATATTAAAAAGTATTCAGAAGCATAGATAATCCTATAATCTTACTACGGAATTTAGCTTAATGTTATGTTGTATGTATTCAATATGTATTTAAGATGGAAAACATCCACTTTATTCCTTATGAAAGTAAAGCAAGAGATAAGATTTCATTGTCACTATGAATAGTAACATATTTCCATCAAGCTAATTCTCTTTGATCCCAAGTTGTCATACAACTTTAGTGAAACTAGAGCTAAAATAAGGCAAAAGAATAGAAATTACTATTTCTTTTTCTAAATGTCTTTTAAAATAAATGAAATAAAGATACATGAGTGTGGTATTGAACTTGAGTGTTATAAAGCATTTTTCAAGGGAGATGCTCATCATATATAAACTTTTCTCCAAAGTATTTGCACGCTAACAAGCCACGTTTTACATCTATGTTCCAATTTGACAATTGAAGGTGGAGCTCCAGGCACATCTTATATGAAGAATCAATAATTATGATAATCCTTAAGCAAGTCTGCAGGAAAGTATCTATCTGATGTGAGAAAATGCAGACCATAGAGGGCAGAATAACTCCCTGTGCAGATGAATAAAATGGAAGGAGTCGATTTGGTAGTTTGGCCCCGTTAGATATATTTGGATGGACAGTCTTTCTCATATGTAAGGTTTGCTCCTCTATCAGCAATCTCTGTGGATGTGGTATGGTCAGTTCCTCAGCTCCAGGTGTCATATAAACTCTCCTGCCAAGTTAGATTATGAGCTGTAATGGAGAATCCTGAGCAAGAACAAAACCTCTTGCTCACGTAGTTGTTCAGTCATGAGGTTATTAACAACATGCAGACAAATCATAGCATCAGTTATATGAAATTTCTTTATTCATTGCATTAATCCATTAATCTCTAAAACAATACATATAGAACTGCCTTGTAAAAATAATACATATTTTTTTGTTCAGAAGTACTTTCATGTAGAAAGCATATTTCTGGTTCGTGGACATACATGTTATTTGTCATTTGATCTTCATACTTTACTCCATATACAAAACTTTCTGACAAAATCTAAGAATTAATGAATTCAGACATAGCAAGCAACTGAACGGTGAGGAATTGAACATGGAAGATACCACTCTTCTTTGTTCAAAAGAATCAGAGCATATTAAATTCAATACTTTGCTAAAGTCTCTGGATTTAGATAAGCTTCAAACTACTTTGAACTGGTCTTTTGATATTACAGATCTATTTAAAAATGTATCTGTTCTATCTGTGAAGAACTGGAGTTTTTAATTAAAGTTGTGTGCCCAGGTTGACTATGTTAGGATGAACAGTGAGTATCCTAAAATTCATTCTCCAGACCACTCCATTTTCTATGAAGTCTATATGATGCTATCAATAGTGATCATGGTTACTGATTGGTGAAAAGAAGCATAGCATTTTTCACTGAGTTTCCAAAATAATCCTTTATTTGTTATGTTCATACACTTTTTTTGTGAATGAACAAATGATTGCATTTAATCTATTTTTTCAGGTATTAAATGTGAAAACAATAGTTATAAGAAAGTACAGTTATTATTTTATAAATAAAAGCCCAGGATTTAATTTATTCAGATATTTAAATACTACTTAGTTTTCAAGCTTCTCTTGCCTATATAAATAATGATTAAAGTTTTAAAAATATATTAACTTGTTGCAATATTGCACTATCCACATAAATTCTTTATCAGGCATATAGGGTCAGCAGGAATGTAAAGTTGCTTGGAGTTACTTCTGTGGGAATACCAGTTCTAAATTTATATATGCTGCATCTGAGGGATTACAAGCAGGCAAGCCATAGAATGACATTCTCTCCCTTCATCAAGAGTACACAGTAAACTTCTAGCATATGGAAGCATTTCTACACTCAGTTATTCTGAGAGGGAAGCACATGATTTATAAATACTGCCAAATAACATGTGCATTTCCAAATGCTAGTATTATAGCAATAGCTAGAGAAACAGTGCCCTTCCAACACTTCTTAGAATCACATACTAATGCAATGAATATTCTTCACAGTTAGATCAACTCAAGTATAAATCTTAATAAGCCACTCATGATATGTGTCATCTGAAATAAATTACTTGACCTTCAGAAGCCTTTTTGTTCTATAAAATGTAAGCAATTTTTTACTTTTCAACTTTGTTAGTACATACTGTTGTTCAAGCTACATCAGTATGAATGTTATCAGAATTACTGGAAAAAGGAACAAATAATTATCAGTCATACTCTACCTAAATAGATTATTATGTACTTGAATATAGCAAAACTTTTATGGTGCTATGTCAGTCTGTCATAGCTGTGATTGTCATAGTTAAGCACAGGTGTCAACTTGACTCTTGAGGGTTTGGGCTCTGGGCACAGTTGTGGAGTTGATGGTTGAGTTAAGCCCAGAGCAAACCTGAAGGAGATTGTCTAGCTGCTGGGGAAGACCCAGCCCATGGTGGGTGGGATTAGGCCCTGGATAAATCACAGAGAGCTGGTTGAGAGAGTTGGCATCCTTCTGTATACTTGGCCAGACATGCCGTTGTCCATCTCTCAGCCCTTATACAGCGATGTGGCCAGTTCCCGTGGCCCTGGTGTTGGTGCATGCTCTCCCATCAAGCTGGACTGAGAACTGTAACCAGACTGTCGTAAGAAAGTAAACTCCTTGTTCCCTTAAGCTGTGTAATGTCATTTATCAGCAACTATAAAGGCAGACTGCAACAGAATTTGGTACCCAGGAAGTGGGGTGTTGCTGATAAATCTGACTATGTGGACTCTATGGCTTTTGAACGGTTTCGCTGGACAAAGTTTGAAATGTTTGAAGATTTTGACTTTGTGGATTACCAATACCATTCTGCAGAGTTTGGTGGGTCATTTGGAAAATTGCGATTCTGAGAGCACAATGAATTGTTTGGGCCCAGTTTCTGAGGAGGGGAACAAGGACTTTGTTAAAGCTGAATTTAAAGACGATGGACTGGTTTGCTTGACAGAGGAGAGCTGTGTTGGCAGCCTTAAAGGTTTGAATGTGCAAAGGACAGACAGCAGAATATCTGCTGCTGTTGGAGAAATGAGTATCAGTGAAGGAAAACCTAGTGACTTGCACTGGGATGGTGGAAAAAGTGAAAACCACCATATGGAGAGTTTGTGGTTTGAAAGCCCAGATTCCTTCAGGGGCCGAAAACCCAAGTTAAAGTCATTTCTTGCCCTTTGGATGTTTGGCTGCCTAGAAAAGGGGCTTTTCCAGCATCAGCTTGTTAAAGTTGGTACGGCTGTAGCTCCAGTGGAATAAGTGACGTTTCAACCTTGCTTTGGAATCAGGCAGCGTCCCTCAGGTAATACTGGTTTGGGCATACTACTGAGGGGTTGTGGAGAGCAGCAAAAGCTTGGCACCAAGTGCAGGCATAGAGTTCCTGCAAGAGATGGTGAAGCTTAAAGCTGCAGAGGAGAACCCAGAGTTGTGTTTGAGATGCCAGAACTGTGGGACTGCTGCTGAGGACAACTGTGAGTGGAGATTCAGCCTGCTTCAGAGGAACTCTGCTTTTACAACTTTAAGCTGCAAACAGGGACTGGGAATGCCTAGAATCTTTGAGCCGCCTTGACTATGTGAAGAGCAACAGAAGATGGACATTGAAGTACAGGATATGATAATTTGCTGGACTTTGATTTTAATTTAAATGTTTCTTATTGTGTCAAGATCCTTCTGTTTTAATGTTTTGTTTGTTTTAAAGTACTTAAAAAACTTTGAACTTTTATAATGTTGTAACTGAAATTTTAAAGAGAACATTTTAAATTTGTCCATGGAATGAATGTATTTATATTTTTTAACATCTGTGGGGACAAAGAAAGGTTACAGTTTAAAAGTGCTATTGTTTTTGTGTCAAGTTGAGAAGGTGTGGAGTGTCATAGTTAAGCACAGGTGTCAACTTGACTCTTGAGGGTTTGGGCTCTGGGCACAGTTGTGGAGAGTTGATGGTGAGTTAAGCCCAGAGCAAACCTGAAGGAGATTGTCTAGCTGCCGGGGAAGACCCAGCCTATGGTGGGTGGGATTAGGCCCTGGATAAATCACAGAGAGCTGGTTGAGAGAGTTAGCATCCTTCTGTTCACTTGGCCAGACATGCTGGTCTGGCAAGTAAGGATTGTCCATCTCTCAGCCATTATGTAGTGATAGTGTGGCCAGTTCCCTCAGCCATGGTGTTGGTGTGTGCTGTCCCATCAAGTTGGACTATGAACTGTAACCAGACTGTCGTAAGAAAGTAAACTCCTTGTTCCCTTAAGCTGTGTTCTGGTCATTTATCAGCAACTATGCAGGCGGACTGCAACAGTGATAAAATGCATAAGAAAATCAATCTAAGAAAGATTTTTTTAGCCTCACTGTCTCAGAGGTTTTGGCCAAAGTCCTCTTGGCTCCATTTCTCTGGGGCCTCTGAATGATGAAAGACAAATGTAAATGTGAGACAAAAAGTCCTAACATGCCATGCCCATTGATGAGAAATGAAAAAAAGTATAGGTTGCATGGTTTCATGGCTATGTGGACTAATTTTCAGAAGGGATAAAAAGTGGAGTCTGAATGTGGAATTGCGTTTGTAACTGCTGGAGTTGGTTTTGAGGTGAAGGACAGAAGGTAATGAGTCATCGGTCCCTATCTCAATGAGGTATGTGACTAAGAGAGGGCTTTTTAAGTGCTTGCTGGTCATTGGGAGAATGACCCAGCTAATAGAGGCTAGTAAGCAGAAAGCTTTTGCTCTGAATGTGGGAGTTGAGGAAAGGGAATCTATCAATAGAGAGAATAGCTTATGACATAGAAGACAAGAAATGTAGAGGACAAGGAAGCAGATGTGGACATCCTAAACTTTTAAAGGCATGTTTCAGATGAATTTCCTACTTTAAGTAATCTATTTTTTTTTAGCACCCTCATCTGGGCCTCTTGCATTCTTACTTGTGCCTTTCAAGGAGGTAATTCTCATCCAGTTTATGAGACCCATAAGTCAGAAAGAGACCCTCTTAAAGCATGTTAAAACAGAATTTGAAAATGGCTTCACAAGGCATCTAGAAAATATTTGAAATACATAAATATGCTGAGATATAGTAAAACTGCTTCAGCTCAATCATAATCTACATTGTTATCCTCCCACATGTACTTATGTGACACATACCAGTCAACACTTCAATGATTGAATTAGCAAAAAAAAAAATTGCACATTACTTTAAAGGTACATCCATGAATCATTTATATGATACAAATGCATGATACTGAGTCCTATGTATGACTTCATGTGTACGAAGGAACATTTTACTTATAATTTTACTTAATGTTAGCAGTTTTCATTTTTTTATTATTATTTCCGCTCATACAAGCTTAACAGGTACACCGGTCCCTTCCCTCCCTCCACCTCCCTCCGACCCCACTGTTCCCTCTTCCCCTCCCCATCCCTCCCCATCCCCCAGTGCCTCCCCTCTCAATCCCCGGGGCATCCTTTAATGATTTCAAATATAGACATAAACAAACTGAAGATAAGTCAGTGCAGAAAAATCAGTAAAGAGCTGACAAATTCTAAACATGCATTTTACTAAAATCATAATTTTAAAGAAGCAAATTTAATGTGCTTTTAATTGGGAATAGCTTAAATTTAAAGTTTTAAGACTTATTATATGCATTTGTGTTCATTATAATTTGCATACACTCATGTACATTATAATTTGATGCATGTATACCTCACATAATGCTCAAACCAGAGCTAGTATTTTCATTTCTTTAAATATTTTTAGAATTGTTGGTGAATACATAAATTTTATGCATATATATATTCAGGTTAAATAAAATAGCTTTGCTTTGTCACTACTTCCTATTTGAATACTTAAAGCTCTTCTCTTCTACTTTATATAGTGAAAGCTTGGTTTCGTGAGCTGTTCTGTAGAAGACTTGAACTTATTAATGCTGCTGCTTCTGGTAGTTAATTAATTCTCCACTATTCTATCTCTCATTCATACCTTCTAGTGTCTAGTAGCCATTATTCTGAATTTACATTAATGTTTCAACTAGAACAGCATAATGTTTTGCACATAGGACAGCAGGCATCAATTTTGTCTGTTTGATTTTTTTAATTTAATGTGATGTCCTCCTGCTTTTCTGTGAATGATAGTGTTTTTAAATGAATAAATAATATTCAGTTTACTGTACTTAGTAGATTTTCTTTATCTGCTCATCTATTGATCGGTAATCAAGTTGTTTCATTTTTCAATTATCGTGAATAGTATTTAGCATAATTAGGAATGTAAGGTTGTCTGTAAAGACCACTAACATTTTATTTAGATACATAGACAGAAGTGGATACTTACCTGGCAGGGGAGATATCATGATCACGAAGGTGGTTTTCCCAGGGCGAGGCTTATCCATTGCACTCCGGATGTGCTGGCCCTGCGATTTCCCCAAATGTGGGAAACTCGACTGCATAATTCGTGGTAGTGGGGGACTGCAGTTCGCGCTCCCCTGGCTAAAAAAAAAAAAAAAGAAAAGAAAAGAAGTTGGATAAGTGAGCATTTTGGTGAACTTTTTATTCATTTCTTCTTTTTTATTGTGAAGAGATTCTGTTGTACTTCACAGGTATTGGACTAATTTAAACTAATACTAACAGTTTGTAAGTTTTCTATTTTCTGTATATCTTTGCCAGCATGTGTTTTTTGTGTGTGTGTGATTTTGTTACTGTGCATTTTCTCTTGGGTGAGACAATATCTCATAGAAGTTTTGATAACATTTATATAATAGTTTATATGATCAGTGTGGTTATTGAGAGATTTTTCTATGCTGAAATTATAGTTAGAAAAATGTTAGTATATTCCAGAGAAGAAAAAAACCACTAACGTTTTTACTTAAAAAATTAGAAAATCTGATTTTGGCAGCCAAAGATTTTTCTTCAGAAAGGGGCAGGAACTGTGGCAAGAGAAGTTCTTATGAGAACAGCATGCCCTGTTCAAGACTTATTTCAATTAACATGTTGTCTTTCAGTTCCATCCACTTTGCTTTCAATGATGATATATATTTTATGAATGAATAATATCCAGTCTTTTATGATTATCATATTTTCTTTGTCTTCTTATCTTTGAAGAAGAATTGAAACTGATTCATATTTAAGTTATCATACTTAGTTATTAAACTTTCTTTAAGAGCTTCTGCTGGCTTTGTTATTTTTATATAGACCTTGGGTCAAATGTGTCATTATTTTACTGTAACCAACTGAAATGTGTGTTTTCTACTATAAAAACATATTGAGGCAATTAAACGGATGCATAAAGTAGCTGAGGAACAATTGAAACAGAGAAAAAAAATACACCAAAGACTAGGGAAAAGAGGCTTCTTTTGTGCCAGATAGTTCTAAGTGCTGCAGAACAAGGAGCACAGAAAAAAAAAATACACCAAAAATACACTAAAGACTAGGGAAGTGATGCAGAATAAGGGGCAGAGAAAAAAAAAATACACCAAAGACTAGGGAAAAGAGGCTTCTTTTGCTAGTTCTAAGTGCTGCAAAATAAGGAGTATTAGAGGCATTTGCTTTATAATGAACAGCTGCTAGCTAAAATCAAAGTTGGTGTATATTCAGAAAGCATTTGCTATGGTCCTTGTGGGTAGAATAATCGTCAAAATGATTCCAATAATTGAAAATGAAGTAGGCTATACAGTTCCCAACTGTGACAATAAAAACATTAAGGGGAATTATATTAGTCATACAAGCTGAAACATGTAGCCATTTAATTTTACAGAAATTACACTTATAATCTTGGTGATGAACTGAAATCAGAATTCTAGTCTAGACCTTCCTTCAAGATTTAACATAGCCAAGTAAATTTACCTCTTGAAAAATTTTCATTTGTTTAAACTGAATCATTCAAGAAGTTACAAAAATCTTTATTTAAAGTGCCCTGTAAGGTATGAGTTATTGGAAAGTCTATATAATTAATTACTCTGTGGCTACATTTTCAAATACAGTTAAGAAGGGGAAGACACTACTGTCATAATTTAATAACTGTAATTGGTGAAAAGAAAAGTGTTATTTTCACAAAGAAATAAAAGTACATTTGAAGTACCACAATTCAGGGAAACTAGACTTGCAAGAATTTGTTTATAACATGTATATACCTTTTGAAGTATTTTTTATACATGTGCATAACTCATTGTATGAAATATTTGAAAAATCTCATTTTCTACCCTTTGCACTTTTATGATTGTGATTTAAAATCGCAGCATTGGCAATAACTCAGGGTTTTAGTGTCACTGCTACTTTGAATTCATTTCTTTTGTGGTGCATTGTGTGTGGCATGAGAGATAAGCATATTGTATAGGACAGGAAGTCTTTATTTTAGGAAGCTCATTATTAAGATCTTTACAGAAAGAAATTCTGAGGCTACCTCAGGAGGAAATAATTAAAAACATTTTACTGGCATTGGTCTTAAGGAGGAATGTTACAGTGGTCAAAAAAAATAAAAATAAAACCCAAAAAACATACAAACATTAATCACACAAAGAACAAGAAATCTGAACTTTTGACCAGCTCAACAATAAGTCATTATGTTGCACAGGTATTACATTTAATCTCTCATAGTATCAGTTTTCCTTGTTAGGACAAATGCATGAAGCTTCTACATAATTTAAGTAACAAACTCCTGTCTGAGGAGTTAAACCAAAATAAATTTTGAATGTGCACTCATGCATGCACATGTATGCTTGCTTTCGTGAATGCAAGTTTGTGTGTGTGTGTGTGTGTGTGTGTGTGTGTGTGTGACAGAAAGAGAGAGAGAGACAGACAGAAAAAGAGAGTCAGGATTCAGGTACGACCAGTTGAGAGGCTCTACCAGGTGTAGGCAGCCAATTAATGAATCCATGCTCAAGGAATGCCAAGATTTAAGCAGAGCTAAACAGGTGTTTCCTGTGTGTTGCTTCTGTATTAGATGAAAGCTCTCTGATTCCATTGCTGAGTGAGACTGAATGGTGCTGACTCATCAGTCATCTTAGGCTTAAATAAATTACTGAATTTCTGTATATTTTTCCCTATTACTTTTTTTTCACCACTATTTTAATTTAGGCATTAGAATACGTTTAGGCAATTCTCGGCCATAAGTATTTAATACCAGATTTTTAAGAACCTAGAGTCTTGGGAAATGACTATGCGGCAGTTCCCTGATGTTTTCTCATCAGTTTCATCAGCCAAAGAGGAAAGATTTGTGCAAAGTTCTATGGTATTCAAAGAACACACTTTGAAACCTATGGATCACAACATTTCTCTCACTCTGTATCAGTAAGATGGACTCTCATGAACACTTGTAATTCACATTCTGAGATTCTCATATTGTATTCTTCAGTTTTCAGAACCTGGTACCAGAGACATACTTAAAAGTTTATAATGTGTACTACACTATCACTTTAGTCAGTCATTTTCCACCCATTTTTCTTGGGTTATTTTGATCTAAGAGTTACATTGTGGAATGTAGGTGGTAGTCCAAGAGACACCTCTGGGTATGACTGTAGGAGTGTTTCCAGAAAGGTTGAAGACTGCAAAGACTCACATTAGGTATTGCAGTTCTAATGTTTTAAACAAAAAGTAGACAGCTGTTTGAGTCCCAGAATTTATATTTCCTTACTATAGACAGATCCAATATGATCTGCTGTCTGAAACTTTTCCCATACAACTTTCCTACCCCTCAAACTATGATCCAAAATGCACTCTTCCTTCCCTAAGTTGCTCTTGGGAGGTATCTTGTTACAGCAATGAGAAGAGTAAGTGACATACCACACTTCTCTTAGTTCTTGTCTCTGTTAGATTAACCTGTAAGAACAATATGATGCAGACTGTCTACTGTGTATTTAAAGAATTTATTAACAAGTAGCAGAGGACAGAACTGGTGAAATATATCTCTGATAGCAAAGAATTATTTAACCATGGAATTTTTCCTAGACTTGAAGACTCTTCTTAGTCATCACAGTCTTGTAGCTAAGTTCTCTCTTTGGGGACATTTACAGTAGAGATAATATGAAAAAAGGGAAAAGTTATACTGCCCATAAATTAAGAAGAAATATCTGGGACAAATTATTCTTTCATTCTCTCAGAATCAGCTAGTGCCAATACTTGAATCTCAGTTTTCTAGCCTTTAGAGCAGAGAGAACATTTCCTACTGTTTAAGCCATCTACTATTTGACTTTTGGCTTTGGCTGTCCTGCACAAACAATAGAGATGTACTTCTTCCTATCTTGTTTAGTTTGGATATGAAAAAGGTTCATGTCAGTACACAAAGAACTTTTGTGAACCTTCACACAAAATTTTAAGTATTCCCTTCATCAGATATCCTCCAATTATATATTTCAGTTTGTCATTGTTTCATGTTGATACCAAGGTTGATACACTGTATAATAAATACAGAAATTATTTTGATATGTGTTCACATCATCTTGTGCTGTTGCCTTCACAGTTCAATATGCTGTTATCAAGACTCTACACTGCTTCTTTCCCATCAGAAAAAATGAAAATGAAACAAAAGAATGGATTTGATAAAAATGTGTACTTTATGACTCATAGCAGATACCACCATCTACAAACTGATCATTAAACAATATCTTAAGCAACATTAACAGTTTGCCAACATATAAGCAATAGAAAATGAGTCAGATAGTGGAATCTTCTTAGAACTGATGATAAAACCCCAACTCTTTCAGGAATGCTCCCTTCTCCTTTCTAAAGGGAAAACAATCAATTCCAAACAGGAGAATAAAGGAAACACACAGGCCAATGGGAAGCAGAGTCAGTAACATAAATTACTCTGAGGTATTTAATTTCTAATAGCAGAAAGTAACATTATTATACTATGCTAAACTTGACACAATGAAAGCAATAATTGATAAGTGAATGGAAATCTCTTTTATCAACCCTTGACTTGGAATCTTTTAGCTGTTAAAGATGATATCAGCCCTGCATTTTCTTGGCAAAGACAAAAGAAAATTGGACAAAACGAAAAATAGGAATATACATAAACAATGTGAGCTATTATTTGGTGGAATCAGGTTTTAACTTCTGATAAAATAAAAATAGTCCTATTAAAAAATAATATGCTAAAGCCTTCTGAGTGGTTGATTTTTTAAAGGTATATTTGTATAAAGAAATTCATGAGACAAAACTGTTATTTATAATGTTCTTCAAGTACAAGAAAAATGTCCATCTTGCTTTTTTCATTCTATTTTTTTATTTATTAATACATTTATTATTATTATTTCAGCTCATACAAACTTAATAGGTACACCAGTTCCCTCCCTCCCTCCTCCTCCCCCGTATGCCCTGCTCCTCCTCCCCACCTCCCTCCCTTCCCATCCCCCAGTGCCTCCCGCCCCAATTCCGAGGGAGTCCTTTCTTGTGCATGCCTGATTTTCCTCTGGGCCCTCCTCTCCGATGACATACAAAGACCCAGTGGCCTTTTCGTGAACCCTTTCCCGTGTTCCCCTTAGGTATAGGAACACTGCCGTGGCTGCCAATCCCTTGCCTCCAAAGATCTTGGTGCCCTTAGCAGATGCTAGACTTTGTGGGGTCAATAGTGTGTTGGAAAACGTGCAGGGCATGTAAAGTCCAATTATGATTGCTTCAGCCCTAACTTGTGTGGAGTATCTTGTCAATCATTGCTTCCCCCATCCTTTTGCTCTTACACTCTTACCGCCCCCTCTTCCGCAAATTTCCCTGGGCTTCAGGATGGGGAGAGATTAGTCTGGCCTAGTTCTAGGTGGTTGATGTAGAGTCTCTGAAGTTCTGGATTGTGGTTTGTTGATTTTCTTTTGCAGTTTTGCTGCTCCTGCAATGCTCTTCATTCCATCCTGGTGGGCATTGTATGTTACCCCTTGGCCAGAGACAAAAAGCTGTTCAAC
Organism: Typhlomys cinereus; assembly: GCA_023101885.1. Lineage (NCBI taxonomy): Eukaryota > Metazoa > Chordata > Mammalia > Rodentia > Platacanthomyidae > Typhlomys > Typhlomys cinereus. Next base: position 3,035,026 of record JALPQD010000281.1, on the reverse strand, counting down.
TAGAGTCTTGTGATAAAAGCACATTCAAAGGTAGATGTCATAAAAGTGGGAAACCACAGTGAGGGAGAGGTCTGCTGGAGGTATTACCATATCAAACCTAAGTCTATATTACAAATCCATAGTTATAAAGACAGCCTGGTACTGGCTCCAAAATAGACACACAGATCAATGGATAAGGATTGAAGACCCAGATATAAGCCCACAAAATTACAGCCATTTGGTCTTTGACAAAAGGTCCCAAAAAATCCAATGGAAAAAGAACTGCATCTTCAACAAATGGTGCTGGCAAAACTGGATCTCCACATGCAGAAGATTAAAGGTAGACCCATACTTGTCACCATGTACAAGACTTAATTCCAAATGGATCAAGGACCTTGATATAAGGCCAGAGACTATAAAAGCCATAGTTGAAAGGATAGGGAACTCCCTCGAGCTGATTGGGCTAGGCCAACACTTCCTAAACAGACATCCAATGGCACAGTCACTGCTACCAACTCTCAACAGTTGGGATCTTGTGAAATTAAAGAGCTTCTGTTCAGATAAAGAGATTGTAACACGAGCTCAAAGGCAACCCACAGAATGGGAGAAAATCTTCACTAACCACATATCTGATAGAGCTCTACTGTCCAGAGTGCACAAAGAACTTAGAAAACTAAACTCCAAGGAAGCCAATGGCCCAATTAAAAAATGGGCCCTGGAACTTAAATGAAACTTTACCAGGGATGAAATTAAAATGTCTAACAAATATCTTCAAAAATGCTCCACTTCCTTAGCCATCAGGGAAATGCAAATCAAAACTTCCCTGAGTTATCATCTCACCCCAGTCAGGATGGCAAAAATCCACAATACAAACAACAACAAATGCTGGAGAGGATGTGGAGAGAGGGCCCTCTCCTACATTGCTGGTGGGAATGCAGGCTCATACAACCACTCTGGCGAGCCGTCTGGAGATTCTTAAAGAAATTGAAGATTGAAATGTCATATGACCCTGCGATTCAACTTTTGGGAATAACCCCCCATACAGCAGAGGTTCACCTCGATAGCACAAGCACGACCATGTTCATGGCAGCACTGTTTACAATAGCAAAGTCATGGAATCAACCCAAATGTCCAACAGTTGACGAGTGGATAAGGAAACTGTGGTACATCTATACAATGGAGTACTACTCAGCCATCAAAAATGATGAATTACTGGAATTTGCCGGGAAATGGATGTCATTAGAAACAATTATATTAAGTGAAGTATCCCAGACCCAGAAAATTAAGCGCCATATGTACTCCCTAATAGGTGGCTCCTAGTACCAAACCCACCCAGCCCACCTAGAGACAGTAATTGCAAGGATAAACTGGAGGGATGAGGTAGGAGGGCCACACCAGAAACAAGGAGAGTAGGGACCATGTTACAGCAGAGAAAATAGGCCTCCATCAAGGACTCAAATAAGTAATGAGACATCTGATTAAGTTCACAGACTTTTGTTCCTGATCATTTACTACTGAGGGGGTATGATCTCACCAGAAGAGGAGGGCATATAGTCTGGCAGATAAAAAGTAACCGTTGTTCATTCTATTTTTAAGGTGAAGAATTATTATAGGAATGAAAAGTCTCCCTGTTTATTTTTTCTTTTTCTTTGAGTGATAGTTTCATGTATGTATGTGAACAGGGATTTTTATATTTTAGGTACCATATTAATATTTCTAATTCATCCCCTGAAAATCTTCTCCCCATCAAAATTTCCTTCTTCTATTATGTCTCTTTGTGGAGTGTATGTGTGTGTGCGTGTGTTTGTGTGTGTGTGTGTGTGTGTGTGTGTGTGTGTGTGCGTGTGATATAGTCGGTTATGAGCAGCTGAGGTTCTACCAGATGTAGGAATTCATGCTCAAGGAATGCCAAGATTTAAGTAGAGCTAAACAGGTGCTTCCTGTGTGCTACTTCTGTATTAGATGAAAGCTCTCTGATTCCATTACTGAGGGAGACTGAATGGTGCTTGACCCACTAGTCTTTTTAACTCAAATAAATTGCTGAATTTTGGTATGAAGGGTTTTTTTCAGCACTACTTTTTTAATTTACGCATTAGAATAAGTGTAGGCCATTCTCAGTCATGTCTTTAACATCACATTTTTAGGAACTCAGAGTTCTGGGAATGGAGTATGTGGCAGTTCCCTGATGTTTTCATCAGCCAGACAGTAAAGATCTGTGTTAAATTCTATGGTATTCAAAGCACACACTATGAAACTTATGGATAACAACATTTCTCTCACTCTGTATCAGTAAGATGGACTCTCATGCACACTTGTAATTCACATTCTGAGATTCTCATATTGTATTCTTCAGTTTTGGGGACACATTTTCAGAACCTGGTACCAGAGACATATTTAAAAGTTTATAACGTGTACCACACTATCACTTTAGTCAGTCATTTTCCCCCCATTTTTCTTGGGTTATTTTGATCTAAGAGTTACATTCTGGAATGTAGGTGGTAGTTCAAGAGACACCTCTGGGTATGGCTGTAGGAGTATTTCCAAAAAGGTTGAAGACTGTTTGCAAGACTCTCTTTGGGTATGGTAGTTCGAATGTGCATTCTAAATTAAAAGTAGACAGCTGTTTGAGTCTCAGCATTTATCTCTGTTTCCTTACTATAGATATATCCAATTTGATCTGCTGTCTGAAACTTTTCCCATACAACTTTCCTACCTCTCAAACTGTGAGCTAAAATGTACCCATCCTTCCCTAAGTTGCTCTGGGGAGGTGTCTTGTTACAGCAATGAGAAAAGCAAGTGACATACCACACTTCTTTTAGTTCTTGTCTCTGTTAGATTAACCTGTAAGAACAAAATGATGCAGACTCTCAACTGTGACTTTATAGACATTAAGAAATGGCAGAGGACAGAACTGGTGAAATGAATCTCTAATAGTATAGAATTATTTAACCATGGCATTTTTCCTAGACATGAAGAGTCTTCTTAGTCATCATAGTCTGTAGCTAGGCTCTCTCTTTGGGGACATTTACAGTGGAGATAGTATTTAAAAAAAAAAGAGAAAAGTCATCTTGCTCATTAACTAAGGAGAAAGATCTGGGACAAAATGTTCTGTCACTCTCTCAGAATCAGCCAACACTTTGATATCAAATTTCCAGCCTCTAGAGAAAAGAGAACATTTCTTGCTATTCAAGCCATCCACTATTTGACTTTTGGCTTTGGCTCTCCTGCCTAACTATAGAGATGTAACTCTTTCTAGCCTGTTTATTTTGGACATGAGAAAAGATTTGTATAAGTACACAAAGGGTCTTTCTGAACCTTCACACAAAAGTTTTAGTATTCTGTTCATTAGATATTCTTCACTTATGTATTTCAGTGTGTCACTGTTTCATGTTGATACACCTTTTGATGTAGTATATAACAAATACAGAAAGGATTTTCTGTATTTTCACATCTATTGTGTTGCTTCCTTTACAGTTCAATCTGCCATTGTCAAGTCTCTACAATCCTTCTTTCCCATCAAAAAAAATAAAATGTAACAAAATAGTGGATTTCATAAAAGTATGTATCATATGACTCATAGCAGATACCACTTTCTACAAACTGATCATTAAAAATGTCTTAAGTAACAATTAACAGTTTTCCAAAATATAAGCAATGGAAAATGAGTCGGATAGTGGAATCTTCTTAGAATTGATGATAAAACCCCAACTCTCTCAGGAATGCTCCCTTCTCCTTTCTAAAGGGAAAACAAATCAATTCCAAAGCAAGAGAACAAAGAAATCACACATGCCAATGGGAAGCAGAGTCAGTAACATAAATTACTCTGAGGTATTTAATGTCTAAGAGCAGAAGGGAACTTTTTAATATACTATGCTAAATTTGACACAAGTAAAGCCATCAATGATAAGTACGTGGAAATCTCTTTTATCAACCCTTGATATGGAGTCTTTTAGTTGTTAAAGATGGTGTCAACCCTGCATTTTCTTGGCAAAGACAAAAGAAAATTGGACAAAATCAAAAATTGGAATACATCTAAACAATGTGAGCTATTTGGTGGAATCAGATTTTATTTTCTGATCAAAGAAAAATAGCTCTATTACAAAATAATATGCTAAAGCCTTCTGAGTGGTTGGTTTTTTAAAGGTATATTTGTAAAGAAATTCATGAGGTAAAACTTATTTTTTTATTAATACATTTTTTATTATTTCAGCTCATACAAACTTATGAGGTACACCAGTTCCCTCCCTCCCTCCTCCTCCCCCCGAAACCCCTGTTCCCCCTCCCCTCACCCCTCCCTCCCCGTCCCCCTGTGCCTCCCGCCCCAATTCCCAGAGTCCTTTCTTGTGCATGCCTGACTCTCCTCTGGGCCCTCTTCTCCGATGATGTACAAGGACCCAGTGGCATTTCCCTGAACCCTTTCCTGTGTTCCCCTTAAGCATAGGAACACTACTATGGCTGACAATCCCTTGCCTCCAAGGATCTTGGTACCTTTAGCAGATGTTAGACTTTGTGGGGTCAATAGTGTGTTGGACATTGCGCCGGGCATGCAATGTCCAATTATGATTGCTTCAGCCTTAACTTGTGTGGAGTATCTTGTAAATCATTGCTCCCCCCATCCTTTTGCTCTTACACTCTTACCGCCCCCTCTTCCACAAATGTCCCTGAGCTTCAGGATGGGGAAAGATTAGTCTGGCCTAGTTCTAGGTGGTTGATATAGAGTCTCTGATGTTCTGGATAGTGGTTTGTTGATTTTCTTTTGCAGTTTTGTTGCTCCTGTAATGCCCTTTACTCCATCGTGATGGGCACTGTATATTACCCCCTGGCCAGAGACAAAAAGCTGTTAAACTGGAGTCTTATTATAAGAGCACATTCAAGGGTAGATGTAATACTTATACCCAAAAGTGGAATCGCAAGGTCATATGGCATTTGGCAATGGGAGGGGTCAATCACCCATTTGCAAAATGGTTACTTTTTAATCTGCCGGACTATATGCCCTCCCCTTCTGGTGAGTTCATACCCCCTTAGTTGTAAATGATCAGGAACGAATGTCTGTGAACTTAACCAGGTGTCACATTACTTTCTTGCAGTCCTTGATGGAGGCCTATTTTCTCTACTGTAACATGGTCACTTCTCTCCTTGTTTCTGGTGTGGCCCCCCAACCCCATCCCTCCTGTTCATAATCCTTGAAATTACTGTAGGTAATACATAGATTTATCTATGAGTGTCTCTAGGTGGGCTGGGTGGGTTTGGTACTAGGAGCCACCTATTAGGGAGTACATGCAGCGCTTAATTTTCTAGGTCTGGGATACTTCACTTAATATAATTGTTTCTAATGATATCCATTTCCCGGCAAATTCCAGTAATTCATTTTTGATGGCTGAGTAGTACTCCATTGTATAGATATACCACATTTTCCTTATCCAATCGTCAACTGTTGGACATTTGGGTTGATTCCATGTCTTTGCTATTGTAAACAGTGCTGCTATGAACATGGTTGTGCTTGTGCTATGGAGGTGAACCTCTGCTGTATAGGGGGGGGGGGTTATAACCAAAAGTGGAATCGCAGGGTCATATGGCATTTCAATCTTTAATTTCTTTAAGAATCTCCAGATGGCTCACCAGAGAGGCTGTATGAGCCTGCATTCCCACCAGCAATGTAGGAGAGTTCCCCTCTCCACATCTTCTCCAGCATTTGTTGTTGTTTGTATTGTGGATTTTTGCCATCCTGACAGGGGTGAGATGATATCTCAGGGAAGTTTTGATTTGCATTTCCCTGATGGCTAAGGAAGTGGAGCATTTTTGAAGATAATTGTTAGACATTTTAATTTCATCCCTGGTAAAGTTTCTTTTAAGTTCCAGGGCCCATTTTTTAATTGGGCCATTGGTTTCCTTGGTGTTTAGTTTTCTAAGTTCTTTGTGCACTCTGAACAGTAGAGTTCTATCAGATGTGTGGTTAGTGAAGATTTTCTCCCATTCTGTGGGTTGCCTTTGAGCTCGTGTTACAATCTCTTTATCTGAACAGAAGCTCTTTAATTTCACAAGATCTCAACTGTTGAGAGTTGGTAGCAGTGACTGTACCATTGGATGTCTATTTATGAAATGTTGGCCTAACCCAATCAGCTCGAGGGAGTTCCCTATCCTTTCAACTATGGTTTTTATAGTCTCTGGCCTTATATCAAGGTCCTTGATCCATTTGGAATTAAGTATTGTACATGGTGACAAGTACGGATCCAGCTTTAATCTTCTGCATGTGGAGATCCAGTTTTGCCAGCACCATTTGTTGAAGATGCTGTTCTTTTTTCATTGGATTCTTTGGGCCCCTTTGTCAAAGATCAAATGGCTGTAATTTTGTGGGCTTATATCTGGGTCTTCAATCCTTATCCATTAATCTGTGTGTCTATTTTGGAGCCAGTACCAGGCTGTCTTTATAACTATGGATTTGTAATATAGACTTAGGTTTGGTATGGTAATACCTCCAGCAGTGTTTTTGTTACTCAAGATTGTCTTTGCTATCCTGGGTCTTTTGTGCCTCCATATGAACTTTGAGATTGTTTGGCCAACTTCTTTGAAGAATTGCTTTGGGATTTTAATTGGTATAGCATTGAATTTGTATATTGCCTTTGGCAGGATGGTCATTTTTAAGATGTTGATTCTGCCAATCCAGGAACAAGGGAGGTCTTTCCACCTTCTGGTGTCTTCTGCTATTCTTTCTTTAGGGTTTTAAAGTTTTCATTGTAAAGGTCTTTTACCTCCTTGGTTAGGTTTATACCAAGGTATTTCATTTTTTTAGGGGCTATAGTAAATGGGATTGTTTTTCTCAAGGCTTTTTCACTTTTTTCATTCTGGGCATATAGGAAGGCCTCTGATTTTTGCACATTTATTTTGTATCCTGCCACCCTGCTGAACTTCTCAATTTGTTCCAGGAGCTTCCTGGTGGAGTTTTTGGGATCCCTCAGGTATAAGATCATGTCATCTGCAAATACGGATAGCTTGACTTCTTCCTTGCCAATTTGAATCCCTCTTATGTCCCTTTCTTGTCTTATGGCTTCAGCTAAGACTTCAAGTACAATATTGAATAGAAGTGGTGAGAGTGGACAGCCTTGTCTAGTTCCTGATTGAAGTGGGAATGCTTCCAATTGTTCCCCATTGAGCATAATCCTTGCTGTGGGCTTGTTGTATACAGCTTTTATTATATTGATAAAGGTTCCTTCCATTCCTACTGTCTCTAGCATTTTGATCATAAAAGGCTGTTGGATCTTGTCAAAAACTTTTTCTGCATCTATGGAGAGTATCATGTGGTCTTGGACTTTGGACTGGTTTACATGATGAATTACATTTATTGATTTGCGTATGTTGAACCAACCTTGCGTGTCGGGGATGAAGCCTACTTGGTCCCTGTGAATGATCTTTTTGATATGTTTTTGAATCTGATTTGCTAAGACTTTGTTGAGAATCTTTGCATCTGTGTTCATCAGAGAGATTGGCCTATAGTTTTCTTTTTTAAGTGAGTCTTTATTAGGCTTTGGGATTAAAATGATATGCTTCATAGAAGGAATTTGGTAGTGTTCCTTCTTTTGCTATTTGATGGAACACTTTAAGGAGTATCGGTATTATTAACTCCTTAAATGTCTGGTAGAACTCTGTGCTGAATCCATCTGGTCCAGGACATTTTTTGGTGGGAAGATTCGAGATTACTTCCACAATTTCCTTATATGTTATAGGACTATTTAAATAATTCACAACTTCCTGATTCAATTTAGGTAAGTTGTGTTTACTTAGAAATTCATCCATCTCTTTTGTGTTGTCAAACTTCACAGAGTATAAGTTTTTGAAATATGATGTTATAATTGTCTGGATTACTTGGGTATCAGTAGTGATAATCCATGTTCATTTCTAATTTTGTTAATTTGGGTTTTCTCTCCCATGCTTTGGGTTAATTTAGGTAGGGGTGTATCAATCTTATTGATTTTTTCAAAGAACCAGCTTTTTGACTGGTTGATTTTTTTCTATCATTTTCTTAATCTCGATTTCAGATATTTCTCCCCTTATTTTGCTAATCTCTCTTCTACTACTTTTGCGATCAGATTGCTCTAGTTTCTCTAAAGCTTTAAGCTGCATGGTTAAGTTGTTTATTTCTGATGTTTCCATTTTTTTGATGTAGGCATTAAGAGCTATGAACTTACCTCTTAGAACAGCTTTCATTGTGTCCCAGAGATTTTGGTAAGTTGTATTTTCATTACCATTCACTTTCAGGAAATCTTGAATTTCCTTTTTAATTTCTTCCTCAATCCAGTTCTCATTCAGCATCATACTGTTAAGTTTCCAGGAGTTAGTGTATTTTTTGTCATTTGTTGTCTTGTGGATGTCCAGCTTTAGGCTGTGGTGGTCTGATAGGGCACAGGTTAGAATTTCAACTTTTTTGTATATGTGTAGATTCATTTTGTGGCCCAATATGTGATTTATTTTGGAGACTGTTCCGTGTGCTGGTGAGAAAAATGTGTATTCTTTGGTGCGTGGGTGAAAAGTTCGATAGAGATCTGTAAGGTCCATTTCTTTCAGGGTTTGATTAGGTTCCAAAGTGTCTCTGTTAAGCTTTTGACCTGTTGATCTATCCCATGTTGAGAGGGCAGTGTTGAAGTCCCCAAGAATTATCGTTTGGGGGTTGATTTCTTGCTTAATGCTGTAGGGTTTTCTTAATGAATGTGCAGGGGCCCGTATTGGATGCATATATGTTCAGTATTGCGAAGTCTTCCTGGTGAATTGTACCTGTGACTAAAATGTAGTATCCATCCGTGTCTCTTATAATTTTCTTTGGTTTGAAGTCCACTTTGTCTGATAGCATAATGGCTACCCCTGCCTGTTTTCTGCTCCATTTGCTTATAGAATTGTTGACCAGCCTTTTATTTTTAGAGCGTGCCTATCTTTTGTGGTGAGATGAGTTTCCTGCAGGCAGCAGATTGATGGATTGTGATTTTTGATCCAAGTTTGTAATCTGTGTCTCTTGATCGGTGAATTAATTCCATTAACATTTAGTGTTATAATGGAGAAACTATTTTTAATTCCAGACATTTATTATGTTTAGTAGTTTTTATAAGTATATTGCTTCGCTTTTAATGGTGTTATACTTGCCTTCTGCTCTACTGGATAAGCCTGTTTTTTTCTTCACGCTTGAGTATCATTTCTAGCATTTTTTGAAGGCCTGGTTTGGTGGACATGTGTCCCTTCAAGTTGTCTTTGTGCTGGAAGATTTTTCTTTCTCCCTCGATCATGATGGATAGTTTTGCAGGGTAAATCAGCCTGGGTTGACATTTTTGCTCATTCAATACTTTGAGGTATGTCTTTCCAAGCTCTTCTTGCTTTTACTGTTTCGACTGAGAAGTCATTTGTTATTTTAATAGGTTTACCTTTAAAAGTGACTTGTTTTTTCTCCCTTGAAGCTCTCAGCACCAGTTCTTTATCTTGAATGTGGAGTGTTTTAACTATTATTTGCCATGGCGTGCTTCTGTTTTGGTCTTATCTGTTTGGGGTGCGGAATGCCTCTTGTATATGGACGGGCCTCTCTTTTTTTATATAAGGAAAGTTTTCCTTGATCATCGTTTGAAAAATTTCCTCAGGGGTGGTATTTTGAGATTCTTGCTCTGGTATTCCATGAATACGCATGTTAGGCTTCTTCAGGGTGTCCCATACCTCTTGAATATTTCTCTCAAGTATCTTTTTGGCTTTAACAACCTTTTCCATTGAGGTGGTTAGTACTCCCAGTTTATCTTCAAGGTCTGAAATTCTGTTTTCTGCTTTCTTAGTTCTGTTGATAAGACTCTCTGTGGAGTTCTGGGTTGAAGATAACTTGTCTTGTAGCTCAGTTTTAAACTCTGCTTGAGTTTGTTTTAACTGCTCTATGCCACTTTTTGTTTCTTGCATTGTTTTTCTCAACTCCTACAAGTGTCTGTTGTGTTCCTCTTCAAAGCGATTGATTCGATTATGTAATTCCTCCCGGATTTCCTCTTTCATTGTATTGAACATGGTAATGATCATATTTTGAAAGTCGTTTTCCTGAGTCAGGCTTTCTTGGCCATTTTCCGTGGGTTTATTCTGGTTGGAGTCTAACATTATGCAATTAATTCCTTCAGTGGGAAATTTGTTTACTTGAGTGTTGCTTCTCATGGATTTGCACTTTGACTTTGGCATTGTCGTTTTAACTCTTAAGATCTTTCAATTTCACTAAACTGAATTATTTGGCCTGGGATTCTGGGGGTGGGCAGGGACCGAGCTTATGGCGTCCTTGCCGGCGGAGCGAGGTGGGGAAGGGAGGGTGGGGGTGTTGGCGTGGAGCTATTTAATCCGAGGAGAGCTGGGGCCCGCCCAGGGACAGGGGGAGGTCCTCCTCGTCCCTTGGCCCTGCGCGCGGCTCCGGCTGGATGGTGGGGTAGAAGCTGGGTCCCTTGGGCTGACCTCGGGTTCTGGGGCAGGCGCAGGCGGAGCTTACCAAGGTCGCGGTGAGGCTGTCTTTTTCATTGAGTAGTAGTTTCATGTATGTATGTGAACAGTGAATTTTTATAGTTTAGCTACCATATTAATACTTCCAATTCATCTTCTTCTCATCAATTTTTCCTCCTACTTGTGTGTCTCTCCTTGTAGGCTATGTGTGTTTGTGTGTGTGTATGTGTGCATGCGTTCATGTGATGTGTGTGTGTGTGTGTGTGTGTGTGTGTGTGTGTCCTACTAAGTTTAAAAGGTATCTTCCTGGGCACTTCTTAGAATTCGATATTTGTCTATCATAATGCAATTAAAGCAAGTGGATCTCTTGCTTGTACAATTGACCACTGAAGTTCTATCTGACAAATGAGGCCACAAGAATTTTTCTTTTAACCATGATATAATGATGATCACTTAAACTTGTCTAAGTTTCATGTAGTTAAAGCAGTTAAAAATAGTTGCCATATCCAGAAGACACTATTTGAAAATGTTGTACTGTTGATATTGAAACTGAAGATGATATAGACTAATAAAACTCTATGGGAATGTTTGGATAAGTGACTATAGTTTACCGTGTATGCATACTTATATTTTCTTGGGAAACGCATTGCAGTGTAAAATTGCTTGTAGATATACTGAACATCACATTTAAACCTTGTGACTTGAAAAACGATAAAAAGTAAAAATACAGATTTTTAACATTTTTATTTTGTCTTCTAATATTTTGTTTATTTTCTGTGTGTGTGTGTGTGTGTGCGTGTGTGTGAATATGCTCTGTGTGTCCCTGTGGAAGACTGAAGGTGACTTTGAAAGTCATCCTGGATTGCTTCTACTTCTTTCTTGCTTTGATCGGGGATTTCCCAAGTTCTGCCCACCAGAGCTGGAAGTGTAGGCCACTGCCACTCCAGCTTGACCCTTTCCTGTGTGACCGGAGATCTGAACTCAGGACCTTCTGCTTGTGACACAGAGTCATAACACCTGAGCCATTTCTCCAGACTAAAAATACAGATTTTATACTATAAGCTTTTTTCCAATATTTCTTAACAAATTAGGTAAGAGGAATTTCATTTCTAATACTATGTCCTCAATTTGTGTTCAGTTGCTGCAGTGAATCTGATCTGTGTATGTTATGCTTAAGTGAGTAGGTTTGTCTGTTTATGATTCTGTAACAAATTGTCATAGACTGATAATCATTGATATTTATTTCTCACAGCTGTGGATGCTGGCAGTTTGAGATCATGGTTCCAGGATCAGTATGTTTTAAGAGGAAACTCTTTCAAATTGAAGATTGAAGATCTCTCACAATGAATTCATAGATAGCACAGGAATCCTTTTATATGTTTCATTTGTAAATGAGCAGTCACATTTCAAAAACTCTGTATCCTCTTTTCATTCATTTAGGAGTTAGGATTTTAATATAAGAATTTTGTAGGGCAATATGGGGATCATATCAGTGAGCAAATATAACTTCACATAGCTGATTAAAACTGATAAACAGTCTTGAATAAAATAATTTTAGATCACATAATGTATGATAAAATAAGCCACTGGTGGTGTAAGATCAAGAAGAATTAAAGATCATTTCACAACTTCTCATCGAATAATGAAGATAACATTAATTGGAATTTATTATTTTGCAAAGTCTCATGAATATTTATTACATCTGTACTGTGCAATATACATTGAAATTGCATGGAAAATCAAAGCACATTATTTGACAAGTGAACTCAGGAAATTGTAGAGACACAGTCACATGAATTTCAACTGAGTATTTTCTAAATCCATGTAAGTACATACTCACTTTTTGTTGTTAGATCATTGAACTTTCTGGGCACATTTCAGGTTTGATATTCACTAGTCATTCATTGAATCCAGCCCTCATTTCTCTCCTCTGCCTCTTCTATGTGACTTCTAACTCTTTGGGGTCTGTTATTCCCAGGGGTTTATGTTCTATTTTCTACATTTCTGTGTGTGTGTGTGTGTTGTATGTTATTTTTTAGCTAAAACATATAACATGTTTCTCCTAAGAATGCAAGTCATACCTGCCGCCATGACCAAACATCAACAATTTCATTTTAGTATAGTTGCAGATTGTGAACCTTTTATGCTGTTCAGGAGATTTTATGTAGGGATCATTTGGAATCACATAATAAGTCAATTTTGTTTTTGTACTCTGCAAAAAAAAAAGGCAACTTTAACTAAAGAATTTGAAATTCAGGCCCCAGGCCCATCCACCAGGTCCCAGGTCCTAGGTGAGTGAGTCCGCTCAGCCCCTCAGCCGGTGCCCCCATCTCCCAGCAGCACCCAGGTGGCCTCCGGCTTTGCCTGAGCACTGCCCGGGACCACAGCCCCTTTCTTCCAATGGCTCACACCTCCGCCAGACAGGACTTGCTCACATTCCTCCATCCCTGGAGCTTGGATGGACCCTAAGCCAAGTCCCAGGTCCCAGATGAAGAATTCTGCCATCAACATCAGACCCTCGCTCTCCAGCCCACCAGGGACCCACGCACGTGGTCCAGGGAAGACACACTGCTACTCAGAATTCAATAGAGTCCAAAGGAAACTCAAGCAAAACTCTAGGGAACAAAGGTCATACATCTGGAGTCCTCTAAAATCATCCTATCACGTGGGAGAGATCCTTCACATGCAGTTCAAAGATAAGTAAACTTCCCTTTCTTTCACCTTTCTGATCCTTTCTAGTATCAATTGCTGTAGATCAACTTCTCCATACAGCCACCCCCAAAACATATACAACTCCAGGGAGTACACCACTCACCCTCACATATCACCAAGATACTGAATCGCAAGGGTGCACTACCATACCATCCCTTGTCTACTTAACCTGACTTAACTGATGTACTAACAGGCTAATAGCCTCATATAGGAAATTACAATAACAATAGACAAACATACCCAATCCAAGGCAGGCACTAGTAATAACTGGCAAGGGTAATAACACCAACTAAATCAGTTCAGTGAAAAACACACAGAAACTGAAAGGTCCTAAGAAACAAAACAACAATGCCCAACTCAAAGTGCAGACCCATGAGAAAAAAAACCCAAGAAGACCAATCTCCCACTGAAAGAATTAACCCCATAATGATGGATTCCAACAAGAACAAATTCACAGAAAATAGCAAAGAAAGCCAGAACCAATATAACGACTTTCAGAGTATGATTAATACTATGAAAGAGGAAATCCGAGAAGAGTTAAACAACCGAATCAACCATTTTGAACAGGAACACAACAGGCACTTGGAGACGTTCAGAAAAACAGTTCAGGAAACAAAAATAGGCATAGAGCAGTTAAAACAGTCTCAAGCAGAGTTTAAAATTAACTAAAAAACAAGATATCTTCAACCCAAAACTCAACAGAGAGTCTTATCAGCAGAACAAATGAGGCAGAAAATAGAATTTCAGATCTTGAAGACAAAGTGGGAGAATTAACCAGCTCAATGGAAGAGATTGTTAAGGCCAAAAAGATACTTGAGAGGAACATTCAAGAGATATGGGACACCCTGAGGAAGCCTAACATGTGCATTCATGGAATACCAGAACAAGAATCCCAAAATACCACACCTGAGGAAATATTTCAAATCATCAAAAATGAAGACTTCCCTCAACTAAAGAATGAGAGGCCCATCCAAATACAAGAGGTGTCTCGCGGGCTGGAGAGGTGGCTCAGGGGTTAAGCCTCCGCCTTGCAGGTGGAAGGTCCTGAGTTCGGATCCCAGATCCCACGTATAGACGCCAGGCGGAAGCGAGGGCGGCCTGTGCTTCTGGTCCTGGTAGGGCGGAGCCTGTGAATCCCGGGGCAGAAGGAGGTGGAGGCATCCATGGTGGTTCCCGAATTCGTCCGTGGTTCTACACACACACACACACATATACACATACACACACATATGCACACAGTTGAATAAATAATAATAATAATAATAATAAAATTAAAAAAAAATAAAAAATAAAAAAAAAGAGGTGTCTCGCACTCCAAACAGATATGACCAAAATAGAAAATCACCACAGCAAATAATAGTCAAAACACTCCACATTCAAGACAAAGAAAAGGTGCTGAGAGCTTCAAGAGAACAAAAGCAAGTCACTTTTAAAGGTAAACTATTAGAATAACAAATGACTGACTACTCAATGGAAAAAGTAAAAGCAAGAAGAGCTTGGAGAGACATACTTCAAGTGTTAAATGAGCAAAAATGCCAACCCAGACTGATATACCCAGTGAAACTATTTGTCATGATTGAAGGAGAAAGAAAAGTTTTGCAGCACAAAGACAACTTGAAGGGACACATGTCTACCAAACCAGGCCTTCAAAAAATGCTAGAAATGATACTCAATCTTGAAGAAAAGAACAAGCGTATCCAGGATGACAGAAGGGAATTATAATACCACCAAGACATAAATATCAAACAACACACTTACGAAATCTACTAAACATAAAAAAGTCCAGAATAATATAATTTCTCCATTATAACATTAAATGTCAATGTATAAACTCACCAATTAAGAGACGGAGATTACAAACTTGGATTAAAAACCCCAATCCAACAATCTGCTGCCTTCAGGAAACCCATCTCACCACAAAAGATAGGCACATCCTAAGAATGAAAGGCTGGTCCAATATCTTGCAAGGTAATGGAACCAGGAAACAGGCAGGGGTAGCAATTATGCTATCAGACAAAGTGGACTTCAAACCAAAGAAAATCATAAGAGACAGAGATGAATACTACATTTTAGTCACAGGTACAATTCAGCAGGAAGACTTCACAATACTGAACATATATTCACCCAATACAGGCCCCTCCACATTCATTAAGAAAACTCTACAGCGTCTAAAGCAAGAAATCAACCCCAAACAATAATTCTTGGTGACTTCTACACCGCCCTCTCAACATCGGATAGATCAACAGGTCAAAAGCTTAACAGGACACTTTGGAACTTAATCAAGCCCTTAAAACTTTTCACCCCCGCACCAGAGAATACACATTTTTCTCAGCAGCAGACGGAACTTTCTCCAAAATAGATCACATATTGGGCCACAAAATGAATCTACACATATACACAAAGTTGAAATTCTAACCTGTGCCCTATCAGACCACCATGGCCTAAAGCTGGACATCCACAACACAACAAATGACAAAAAATACACTAACTCCTGGAAACTTAACAATATGATGCTGAATGAGAAATGGATTCAGGAAGAAATTAAAAAGAAATTCAAGATTTCCTGAAAGTGAACGATAATGAAAATACAACTTACCCAAATCTCTGGGACACAATGAAAGCTGTCCTAAGTGGCAAGTTCATAGCTCTTAAAAAAATGGAAACATCAGAAATAAACAACTTAACCATGCAGCTTAAAGCTTTAGAGAAACTAGAGCAATCTGATCCCAAAAATAGTAGAAGAGAGGAGATTAGCAAAATAAGGGGAGAAATATCTGAAATCGAGATTAGGAAAATGATAGAGAAAATCAACCAGTCAAAAAGCTGGTTCTTTGAAAAAATCAATAAGATTGATACACCCCTAGTTAAATTAACCAAACAAGAGAGAGAAAACCCAAATTAACAAAATTAGAAATGAACATGGAGTTATCACTACTGATACCCAAGAAATCCAGAGAATTATAACATCATATTTCAAAAACTTATACTCTGTGAAGTTTGACAACACAAAAGAGATGGATGAATTTCTAAGTAAACACAACTTACCTAAATTGAATCAGGAAGTTGTGAATTATTTAAATAGTCCTATAACATATGAGGAAATTGAAGAAGTAATCTAGAATCTTCCCACCAAAAAAATGTCCTGGACCAGATGGATTCAGCACAGAATTGTACAAGACATTTAAGGAACTAATAACATGAATTCTCCTTAAACTGTTCCATCAAATAGCAAAGGAAGGTACAGCACCAAATTCCTTCTATGAAGCTAATATCATTTTAATCCCAAAACCTAATAAGGATTCACTTAAAAAAAGAAAGCTATAGGCCAATCTCTCTGATGAACACAGATGCAAAGATTCTCAAAAAAGTCTTAGCAAATCAGATTCAAAAACATATCAAAAAGATCATTCAAGGGGAACAAGTAGGCTTCTTCCCCGGGACACAAGGTTGGTTCATCATACACAAATCAATAAATGTAATTCATCATGTAAACCAGTCCAAAGTCCAAGACCATATGATACTCTCGATAGATGCAGAAAAAGCTTTTGGCAAGATCCAACAGCCTTTTATGATCAAAACGCTAGAGACAGTAGGAATGGAAGGAACCTTTATCAATATAATAAAAGCTGTATACAACAAGCCCACAGCAAGGATTATGCTCAATGGGGAACAATTGGAAGCATTCCCACTTCAATCAGGAACTAGACAAGGCTGTTCACTCTCACCAATTCTATTAAATATTGTACTTGAAGTCTTAGCTGAAGCCATAAGACAAGAAAGGGACATAAGAGGGATTCAAATCGGCAAGGAAGAAGTCAAGCTATCCGTATTTGCAGATGACATGATCTTATACCTGAGTGATCCTGAAAACTCCACCAGGAAGCTCCTGGAACTAATTGTGAAGTTCAGCAGGGTGGCAGGATACAAAATAAATGTATAAAAATCAGTGGCCTTCCTATATGCCCAGAATGAAAGAAGTGGAAAAGCCTTGAGAGAAACAATCCCATTTACTATAGCCCCTAAAAAAATGAAATACCTTGGTATAAAACTAACCAAGGAGGTAAAAGACCTTTACAATGAAAACTTTAAAACCTTAATAAAAGAAATTGCAGAAGACACTAGAAGATAGAAAGACCTCCCATGTTCCTGGATTGGCAGAATCAACATCATAAAAATGACCATCCTACCAAAGGCAATTCAATGCTATACCAATTAAAATCCCAAAGCAATTCTTTAAATAAGTTGACCAAACAATCTCAAAATTCATATGGAGGCACAAAAGACCAGGAGAGGAAAGACAATCCTGAACAACAAAAACACTGCTGGAGGTATCACCATACCAAACCTTAGTCTGTACTACAAATCCATACTTATAAAACAGCCTGGTACTGGCTCCAAAATAGACACACAGATCAATGGATAAGGATTGAAGACCCAGATATAAGCCCACAAAATTACAGCCATTTGGTCTTTGACAAAAGGCCCCAAAAAATCCAATGAAAAAAGAACAGTATCTTCAACAAATGCTGCTGGCAAAACTTTATCTCCACATGCAGAAGATTAAAACTGGACCCATACTTGTCACCATGTATAAGAATTAATTCCAAATGGATCAAGGACCTTGATATAAGACCAGAGACTATAAAAACCATAGTTGAAAAGATAGGGAACTCTCTCAAGCTGACTGGCCTAGGCCAACAGTTCCTAAACAGACCTCTAATGGCACAGTCACTGCTACCAACTCTCAACATTTGGGATCTTGTGAAATTAAAGAGCTTCTGTTCAGATAGATTGTAACATGAGCTCAAAGGCAACCCATAGAATGGGAGAAAATCTTCACTAACCACATATCTGATAGAGCTCTACAATCCAAAATGCCCAAAGAACTTAGAAAACTAAACACCAAAGAAACCACTGGCCCAATTAAAAAATGGGCCCTCGAACTTAAAAGAAACTTTACCAGGGATGAAATTAAAATGTCTAACAAATATTTTCAAAAATGCTCCTCTTCCTTAGCCATCAGGGAAATGCAAATCAAAACTTCCCTGAGATATCTCACTCCGGTCAGGATGGCAAAAATCCACTATACAAACAACAACAAATGCTGGAGAGGATGTGGAGATAGGGGAACTCTCGTACATTACTGGTGGGAATGCTGGCTCATACAACCACTCTGGCGAGCCGTCTGGAGATTCTTAAAGAAACTAAAGATTGAAATGCCATATGACCCTGGTCGGGGGGAGGAGGAGGGTGGGAGGGAACCGGTGTACCTACTAAGTTTGTATGAGTGGAAATAATAATAAAAATGTTAAAAAAAGAATTTGAAATTCAGGTAATTTCTTGATTTCTAACCTCACCACAAAGTAGCAGAGGAATACACACATTTTCTTTGCCATGCACCTATCTGTATGTTCTACAAGCAGTTCACCTAGAATGGATTGTTCCATATATGAAATTAAAGAAGAAATACATACAGATTACAGAAAGCAGAGGGATCAATTAAAAACAAAATCTAAAGTAATAATGATGATGGAATATGTTAACTGCATGAACAAAGTACTAAAATATATGAAACTTGAGGAAAATAATGAATATAAGATTTCAAAAATTGAGACAATGCCATCTAAAAAGAGAAGAAGTAAAGAAACCTAAAAGCAACAGGGAAATAAAGGGGAGATTTTAGACTCTACCCCTCTGTATTCATTCTAAAAGGTGACTAAAAGCTCAAAAGAGGTAAAACTCTACTTAATAGAGCAAATAGAAAGGTTCCTAAATTGTAAAAGATAAGAAATGGAAAAGGGTGAAGAATTAACCAATGGGAGGATTCTGTTTCTTTTCTTTTTAGTTTTCCTGTCAGAGAAATATTTTCTAAAAGTCTTAATCATTACACCTTTAACATTATGAAGAGTATAATAGAATAGTGAATCAAAGTGCATATAGTTTTCTAACAGTCTAATACATTTGACTTCTCTCTTACAAGTGTGTATGTGTGTGTGTGTGTTGTAATTATATGTAATCATTTTTATGACTATTTATGAGCTAAAATCTGTAACATGTTTCTCCTAAGAATGCAAATTACACCCTGTTTCCATGACCAAACATTAAGAGTTTCATTCAAAGTGACTATCTTGATCTGATATTTAATTTAATTTCTCCAACTGCACTTAAACATTTTTATGAATTTCCTTCTTGCTCCTTTTTCATTACAGAATAAAAAATTTTCCTAATTATGTACTAGATTGCAATCTTATTTCTTGGGCTTCCTTTATTTAGGAACAGTGATTTTCCCTAAGCATGTCATTCAGTGACCTCCATTTGGGCATTTCTGGGGAACATAGAAAAGCTTTCTCGAATAATGTTCCAAATGTTGATTTAGTACTTTAGAATCTGAAAGTACACAAGATCATATTGGCTCCTTTTTGGTAATCTTAAGTCTGATCGCTTTAAAATAAAAATAATAGTCATTTTAATAAATACAATACTATGTTAAGTTAATAACAAAATAAGTAGCTGGTTTCCTAGAAACTACATGTAGATGCATAAATTACTCTACCATTATAAAGATGATTGCCTCAAATGAATCACATTGAATAAAAGCAGAAACATAAAAGAACTACCCATAAAAGCAGTAGTTGAGTTTCAAATTTGGCAAAAGAAATAGAATTTATGAGCAAGGTGTTAATATTTTTTTTATTTCTCTAGACTAGAAATGGATGGAAATGCTCAAAAGTCCTTGCACTGATCTTGACACATAAAGAAAACTACTGAATATCCTCATTATGTAATCCGTGGTAATATTAAAATATTAAGTCAGGTTGTCAATAAACTAAAAAGAAGTATAATTGAAATTGACTCCAGGAACTTAAAAATGTTTAACATAGAATCTGTTTTAATTATCTTTAATAAAATAAATTTTGATATAAATTCCATGTACATTTTGTATATGCTGATAACATATATGTTATAATTTTATACTTTTACTATATGTATCGAATGGGACAGACTATAATAATCTTTCTTAATGTAAACTATATCTCTCATCTTTAGCAAAAATGTAGTATTCAACCAACTTACTACAAATATACTAGAGGCGGTTTTTCTTCAATGTTAATATCATTTAATACTTATCACTTTTGTAAATGCAGTGAGATGATTTATTTTCAGATTTTGTTCAGTTGGCTATAACTAAGGAAAGAAAACTCAAAGGAAGAGGTCAAGGTATCTCTGGTTACAAGTAAGATAATGTGGAACCTGGGAAAATAGAACATGGTAGGTCTACAAAATAATCTTCATTAATAACCACGTTCAACACACTGGAGTGTATGAAAATGTAGCCTTGCATTGGAAAAGGAATTTGCACATTAGGTAAGAGCATACTGATTAGAGGGACCTCAGAGTGTGCCAGAGTGAAGAAGATGTTATGGCACATTAGAGAGGAAAGTTTCAAAAGAGTCTAACTACCTGTTTGAAGACAAAAGTGTACTGGAGGTCAGAAGATGGAGTCCTGAAGAAGCTGAAATAGGACAGGAAACCTGCTCCCTTCCAGAGACTCCAGAAGGAAGCAGCTTATCAATTCAGGCTTTGGTTCTGCAAAATTAATTTCAGACTTTTTGGTTGCCAGAACTATTGTAAAATACATTTTTTGCTATTTTAAATCACAGGTTGCTGATGATTTATTATAGCATCAAGATGAAACTAATGTAAGGGGCATCTAACAAGAAACTATTGTAGTAATGTAGTACTTTTTAAGTAACAGAAAAAATGATCTCAGAAATAGGAAGCTATCAAATACCAAAACCATGTTCATAATAAAATAATGAAGTCACCATTTTATATTTACAAAATAGGTGACTATATGTATTAATACCTCTGAGGAAATCTTCAAAACACTCCCAACAGCCCCAAAATAGGCTATGTAAAGATACAGAATTTGCAAATGTAGGTATTCTTTTAGGGAATCAAGGATGACTTGACTTCCATAAAGTTCTTTGCTCATTATTATCATTATTTCATTATTTTTAGTCACTATATGCAATGTGTCATTAATTTTGTGGAAACTCATCCACTTGATACATATGTGGGTAGGAATGCAAATATTCATCTGGTACACTACATTAAGTCACATGTTTTCTGTCACATTCTCCACGTTTCTGACGCCCAAAGCACTTAAAAAATCATATCCATTAACTCTTGGAATTTCAATTTTAGAAATTATCATAGAAATGGAATTTAGATTGGGTGGGAAGATATGTGTGTATCAGAAGAGAATGATTGTGTTAGATCTGCTCCATTGATATATCTCAGCTCCTTTGTGGAAAGGGATGTGACAAAGACTGATGATTCAATAGATGTAGAATGCATTAATTATTCTTAATTTTATGATTTACTTATGAGTTCTGAGAAGTAATGTTTCACTTTTGTCTTACAGCACTAGAACACACAGACATATGCAAATATACATGCATGCACATCTAATGAGCACTTGCCAGAATTGCATGAAAAGCTGACACTTAGAGAGGGTTATAGTCATTACCTCATCTAAATATTTAATGAGGAATGGTATTAGCATTTCTCTTCCTGTCTAACAAAGGCCAAAGCTCATGCTGTAATCACAAAGCATACCACCATTTATCACATCTTTCCCATAGGACATACGAAATATAATTTTAATATTCTTTTTTTGCTA
The DNA here is from genome assembly GCA_023101885.1 of Typhlomys cinereus. Lineage (NCBI taxonomy): Eukaryota > Metazoa > Chordata > Mammalia > Rodentia > Platacanthomyidae > Typhlomys > Typhlomys cinereus. The sequence goes on along the minus strand of JALPQD010000281.1, from coordinate 3,013,215 downwards.
TTGTTGTATGTCATGTTGAAATACATGTTCTCTCTCATCTCCAATGTGGATTTGTTTCTTTACTTATTGTCTCTCTTTGGAAGAGTCTTCCAAAGAGAACTTCTTGGCACAACAGAGAGAAATTAGGGGCCAGTGAGATGGTTCAGTGAGTTAAATTTCCAGGACACAAAGGTGACCTAAGGTGGAAGGAAAGTACTGATGTTTAAATCATCTTTTGACTTCCACATTCATGCTGTAGCACAAGCTGAAGACCTCTCTCTCTCTTTCTCTCTCTCTTTCTCTTCTCTTTCTCCTTCTCTTTCTCACACACAAACAAATAAGGTATTTTGTATAAAAGGGAGGATTCCTGAAAGAAAAAAATCATTCCAGGATTAGTAAATTCTAATAGTTTAAACAGAAAAAAAATAGTATAAGTTTTGCATTACCTGTAGAAACAAGAATTTTGTCAAGATAAATATAATCAATGCTGCCTAAAGATGCATAAAGTCAAGTAGACTGAAAGCAGAACACCCTCCAAATAAGAATATGAAGTATTTTGAGTCTAGTGTTACTTACATTATCTTTATTGATCTTAGAATATATTCCAAGTCTACTTTGCAAGCTACTTTCTATATACTTTATGTACTTTTGTCATTATGATTTCCTACAAAGTCTTTAAAGCTTTCTTCTGGGTAACCATATCTTAAATTGTGTTTGTAATATGGGCACAAAAATGAAAGGTGTAAAGGTGTTATGATGTTAATTATCTGATTGAATTAACTGATTGAGTTTTTGGTGTTGCTATACTAAACATTTATTCTCTGAGCTATGTCCATAAGATTTTTTCTGACATACATTAACTTGTAAGGAGACATGTTAGTCTGGCAAAGCAATGGATATGCAATTTTGGATGTTATTCTTCTTAAGTTTGTGCAACATCCTCATGAAGAAGGGAGAGAGAAGGAATTATCACTTCACATGCTTTTGGGTGCTCAAAGGTCATTATTTTATCTTCAGATGTTAAAATACAGTATACTAAGTCTTAATTCACAGATGCTGTCTGGTGAGAGCTAGACTGCTAGGGGCTCAGTCAAGACGCATGGATACACAAACTGCTGAGTTGGTACAGAGGTCAGATATAAATATTCACATTCAGTAAAATTTGTTACATCAGGGAAAAGACTGGCTTCTCTGTGTTCAAGGTCAATACAGTTGGTTTTTTTTTTTCTACAAACTAAAAGCTTTCTTCTGTGTTTGTAGAAAAACAAATTTTATTTGCACCAAATGATACATTTTGCTGAATATGCTCTAAGATTTTGCCTAAATTGAAGACCCAAAAATAACAAATTATAAAAAAGATTTAAATTAGTAAAAGTATTCCAGTATTTCTGTTTATTTGATATATTTGAATACAGAAAGGTTTTGAACTGGGTAAAAATTATTCTTTTTATGTATGTTGTGCATTAGTGATCAATGGACAGCTGGGTGTCTTGGTAATGTTCTTCTGTCTTTTCATGAGACAGGGTCACATTCATCATTGAGTATACCCTGATTACTGGTTTGTGATATTCCAGGGATTCTACTCTCTCTGCCTCCCACCTTGTAGTTAAAAATATGGGATTACAGACATATGCTACTGTGCCCAGCTTTACATGGATTCTGGGGTTTTAAACTCAGAACTTTTGCTTGCTTGGCAGTCACTTTATCCACTGAATTAATTCCTCAGTGGCCAGAGACATTCTTTTTCATGCTCATTCAGTAATTATTGTGGTTGGCTTATAAAGTATCTATCCTGTCCTGTCCCCTGAAGACTTCCTTGGGGAAGGCGTGTTGGATAGATGGTGTCACAGTTAGGCAAAGTTATCAACTTGACAGTTGAGGGTTTGAGCTATGGGTACATTTGTGGAGAATTAGTTGTTGAATTAAGCCCAGAGCAAACCTGCAGGCAATTGTTTAGCTGATAGGGAAGGATCAGTCCATGGTGGGTGGGACTAGGCCCTGGAATAAAATACAGAGAGCTGATTAAGGATATTGTGTACTTTCCTTGTCTACACTTTGTCAGACACGCTGCTCTGGCAAGTAAGGATTATCCCACTCTCAGTTGTTATATAGAGATAGTGTGGCCAGTTCCCTTGGCCCTGGTGTTGTGTGAACTCTGCTGTCAAGTTTGACCAAGAACTGTAACTGGATAATCATAAAAGAAAATAAACCCCTTGTTCCCTTAAGCTATTTGATTGTGATTATCAGCAACTATGCAGACTAACTACTACAGATGGTAATATACAGATAATTAAGTCATAGGAGTGCTAACCTCATAGATGAGTTAACCTACAGATCCCAAAGATCAGCTCATACTCAGTAGCCTCTTAGTAGGTAGGACCTTGCTGAAGAAAGTAGAAGAATGCCTGTAAGGTGTTCTTGTAACGGGTACTTTTCTGTATTTCTGATCTCTCACTTCTGGCCTCCATCACCATGATATTTTGCTCATAGTAATGGAGCAAGTTGTGACTGAAACTTCAAAGTCATGAGCCATGCTAAGCCTTTACCTATAGCATGTTTTCCTCAAGTATTGTTTTTCTTTCACAACAAAGACTAACTAAATTATGTGCATTTTATATACACTATATAATGAAGACATCTAAATTATATAATTCAATGTTTCTTATATTCACAAAGCTATGAAAATATCAAAAGAAAGTTTGTCATCTCCCAAAGAAATTTAGTTTGTGCTAAGTTCACCCTTAGTCAATTACCTCCCCTCTCATAGAGTCTTTTTTTATACTTTATTTTATTGGGCTGGAGAGGTGGCTTAGGGGTTAAGCCTCTGCCTTGCAGGCAGAAGGTCCTGAGTTCAGATCCCAGATCCCACGTGTAGACGCCAGGCAGGAACAGGGGCGGCCTGCGTTTCTGGTCCTGGTAGGACTTAGCCTGTGAATCCCGGGGCAGAATAAACAGGGAGGAGGTGGAGGAGGTCCATGGTGGTTCATGAATTCGTCCGTGGTTCTACACACACACACACACACACACACACACACACATACACATATACATACACACATACATATGCACCCGCGCACATACACAATTGAATAAAAATTAAAAAAAAAACCTTAATTTTATTAATTAGTTTGTGTGTGTGTGTATCAGAGGGCACTATGTGTCTTTGTGGAGGGCCAAGAGTGACTTCAGGAATCATCCTGGATTGCTTCTACCTCCCTTTTTGCTTTGCTCTGGGATTTCCCAGGCTGTACCCAGGGCCAGAAGTACAGGCCTCAGCTGTTTCTGCCTGGTGTTTTTACATGGGAACTGGGATCCAAACTCAGTACCTTGCTCTTGCAAGCACAGAGAGTCTTTAATGCTTCTCTTGTACCTAAGGATTTGTTCATTCTGAACTCTTGTGTAAACAAAATCATATTATAATAGTCTCAAGTGACCAGCATTCTCATTCGGCATACTGCTGTTGTCTGATTTTTCCCTAGGGATGTGTCTGTTTTCCAGAGATGGGGAACGTATGAACAACAGACATTATTATATGGAAGTTTAGGATATCAAACCATTGTGATCATAGGGGTTATTTAAAAGAGTTTCAAAGACAGTTGCCTCAAGAAAAAGCCCACCTTGGTCCCTGATGCCGAAGCTTCATCTTGATCTCTCTGCTGAAATTTCAGAGAGTTCCATTGGAGAGTGTCCATAGAAATTGCTTACTGCTTGTATAGTCTTAGGAAGGACTCTTGTGACTCTTATAAATTTCTCAATTTTCTTGAGTCCTAGATATTTTTCCTTCTTGTCTTATGAGCTTGTCTTTCTCCCTAGGAAGGAATGTCTCAGTCAGAGGAAATATTCATGGCTCCTAACTTAAAGATCATGCATGATATAAATATTTCAGTATTTCATTACTTTTCATTGTTAAACAATATTCTGTTGTGTTTCATGCCATAGTTTGTTTATTTGTGTATCAGGTAGACAGTTGGAGAGTTTCCATAATTCAGTTCTTTGGAATGATGTTGTTATGAAGAGATGAATGCAAGTTTCTATGGGAACATATGCTTTTATTTGTCTTCATTATATAACAAAAATAGAATTGGTAGGGGACATAGTTACTCTCTGTTTAATGTCTAAGAAGCTGACAAGTTCTTTATCTATGTAGCTGTTGTAGAAAAAAATTAAAAAAACATTTCCAATAAGCTAAAAATAATTCTTCAGTCTCTAAGGTAAGTCAGCCGAGTTTGGCATAATTTAAAAGGGGAACAGGAACAATCTGGATCTAGTCCAAGCTTTACTACTAATTAGTTGTTTGACCTTAAGCAACTCATTTACATTCTTCTAAGCTCAAGTTTCTTCATTTGTAAAATGAGCATGTGTTTCTTCAAACAAGCACAATCTTGAATAGAATTATTCCTACTTTAGTTTCCTTCAAACAGTGCTGAGACCTAATTTTTCCTTCCCTTTTAAAAGAAGACACCCTCTAGCCCATGGCATCATGACTATTACTAAGTTTATAATAGTGTCTCAATTACAGCATCTTCTGGTTATTTTAAGCTGCCGCCATATCATTATTCAGAAACAAATTGTCCGCCTTGCATGGTAATCACAGTTCTGGATCTCGATGTCACATAAATTCCAGGCTTTTGCCAGGTCCATTTGAAAGTAGAGATGTTGCTGTACTGAGCCCTCGAGGGGAGAAGAATCCAGTGTAGTGACAGGGAAAGTACATCTCATTCCTTTCCAAGATAGACAGAAATGTTGATCTGCTACGGATATTTCCTGCACTTGGCTGATATTTGAAGCTAAGGTTTCTCAGGTTGTTTAGTGATATGTTAGATTATTCTGCACTAGTCCTGTAGGTTAAATGTGACAAAATGTCAAAACATGTGCTGCTTAGAAAACACAGATTGATTTTCAGAACTCAGAAGGTCAGAGGTTGAAATGAAGGAGTCAGTGAGGTTGATTTCTTCCTAGGAGCTGAGTCAAATGAGTCCTGTCTCTTTCTGATTGTGCCAGGCTTCTATCAGGGATTTGCTTGGCTTGTGGACATGTCTCCTTAAGATCTACATATGAAAATCTCTGTCTTTTTCCTGGTGTCTCTCATATGCACCATGTCTAAATTCCCTCTTTTTGTAATTATTTAAGAACATTTATTCATGATTCATTGTAAAAAACAGATGTTTCATCACCAATTTGGACTTTTTAAAAAATTATTATTATTTCTGCTCTAACAAACTTAACAGGTACACTGGTCCTCTCCCTCCCTCCACCTCCCCCCAGTCCCCCTGCTCCCCCTCCCCTCTCTCCTTCCTCCCCATCCCCCAGTGCCTCCTCCCAATCAAACACCTTTGCCTTTGACTTTTTTCATCTTTTTAAATTTTATTTTAATATTTTATATGTGTGTACATATATCCATGTGTGTATATATATATATATATATATATATATATATGCATGTGTGAATGTGAAAGGCAGGTGAATGTGAGCATGTACACATGCCTGTATGTGTTGTGGGACATATGTGAAGTTGGAGGACTACTTTTGGAAGCTGTTCTTCCCTTCCACCTTTACATAAATTCCAGGGATCAAACTAAGATCACTAGAACTGCAAGGCCAGTGTTTCTAAATTGGCTGAGCCATCTCATGGACTCCTTTAATCACATGACTCCTTTAATCACAGTGTCTCCTGGTTGCCCCTGTATCCTAACAGCTTGGAGTTCAGCTGCCCAACATTTTGCCTTGAACATCAGGGTAGGTACATGTGTCAGCTCTCAGCTGAAGCTGAGAAAAACACATATATCTCAGCTCATCACTCAAAATTTTTTTATCTTCAGGGCAATAGATACTCAGCATTTCTTCTTTTCCAGTATAAGTTCTGGAATGATTAGACACATGCAGGAAAAATACTGTTGGGGGGCCTTTGGGTCTATCTGATGTGTATTTAATATGCATCATGTAACAAATGAGGAAATGTGCTTTTTTTATTCTAAGCCACCAAGAGTCAGGGACTGATTGTTGCCACAGAAAATGGGACTTACAGAGAGCTTTCATTTGGCTTTGATGATGCCGCATGATGGAAAGAAAGTTCTTACTTGGGCCCTGAACTCCTGATTCAAGGGAGGCTTCTCTAAGTTATGGTTTGCTCCATCCTTGGCCCCTGTAGGGGGATCCATCAGTCTATATTCCATGCTTAGCCATTGTATCAGGATGTGATCTTTTACTGACAGTATCGAGGATAATGGGAATACTATTGTTCTCTGATATTTGCTTCTTCCTGAGGTCCAAGGAAAATGCCACGTTGCCAAGATTAGCAACAGATATGCAGTTTCAGTAGTTACCGACTTCCTTAAGATTTAGTCAGCAGCTGACAAGTTCATCCTTGTCCTCTGGGTTTTCAGCCAAACCAAAAGCACTAAACCACTAGGTGTCTCCAAACTTTAGGAAATGCATCATCCTAAGTGCTGCAGTGTTCCATGTATTGTCTAGTAAGTCTGTTGCTTAGTCTCCTTCCTGATAACCTTACTGTGAAGAGCACAGTTGACTGACAGCCCCATCTGCTGCCTCTTCAATTACAGTGTTTACATCAGCATTCCCAGGCTTTCTGAATCCCAGGAAATGATTAAATAAAGGTGGGTACTGGTTGCCAGTCCACTCTTAACTAACAAGGAATCCCTGTAGCTATGCCTGTCAAATAAAATGCAGGACACCCAATTAAATTTGAATTTCAGAATAGTGATTAGCATATATGAATATGCAGGAAACACTTGGGAAATGCTTAACTCTAAGTATTACTTCTGGTCGATTTGAAATTCAAATTTAGTTGAGTACCCCATATTTTGTATTTACTAATTCTACCTGTAATGACAATGATTGCTTGAGTACCTCCCATGATCATGGATGAAAGTTTCTGAGAATAAATTATAGCATGGAGCTTTTCTTGCTCAGTTCTTTACTTAATGATGTACTTGCTTCTCCTCTACCTACTCGTCTTTTCTCTTTATCCATGACAAAAAGTTTCCCTCAGTACTCTTCTACCTCATATTCCATTTTTTTATTTGCATTACAGAGAAACTGAACTCATAAATATTCCCCTAAAATCAGATACATTTCTATCTTTATAGCTACTTGAAATTCTATTTTTTTTAATTTGTTGGATTCCACCCCATTATTTGTATATTATGTCTAAGATACTTCTTCTTAGGTGAAGATAGATCATTTTCAAAATATTAATTGTAATGTATCAAGATAAAAGTAAATTTTATCAAGCTAGATTGCCTACTCTCAACGTAATCTAATTATAAATGAAAACTAGAATAAAATTGTGCAAATGGAAGTAAAGAAGGCTAAGAATCAATGACTTTTCTTGTATTATTTTTCCAATATGTACTGATTTTCTCCTACAATAGTTGTTATGAAAACAAAATATGTTCTTTCTGGACATTGCCCTTCATTTAACTGAAATTTGTGTTTGTCTTCACATCTTACCATGAGGAAAATATTTTAAACTCTATGAACAATGTGAACTGTATCATCTCAGGGCATCTTATAATAGAAACAACTCTACTCTTAATGTAAAGCTGGCAAAACTAATACATCCAACATTCTATGAAAATATTATTTGGGGAAAACATGATGGAAATTATATTGAACCCAGTCCTCTGTAGTGTGTAAGCTAGAAGGAATATTAGATTATAGAAACATTCTTAAAGGTGAAGATAAATACTCCACAGAAATATGTCTCATACATGCCAAAGTATCATAGATGGCAGGGTAATAGAACAGCTTCTAAGGGGCTATGTTTTGGGACCTCCTTATCATGGATTGAAAGAGTAAACAAAACTTTGTATTGCTCGATTTATGCTCCATCCTTCTGATGCTCGAGTTTTGGTCATTAATAGTTTAGAACTTTATCTTCCTCCCCTACCAAAGTTAATGACTCATCCAGAACTCAGAGATAAGTGCCTACCTCAGAGAAAACTAATAACCAGTTTCTATTCGTAATCTGTCAAACAATATTGCCCATCCCATATTCTTACCAAGAGCAAAGATGATATTTGTCCAATTATAGTACTCGAATATTTCTGTTATTCAAAAACCTGGGCTCTTGTAAAGGGCTTGAATATCTGAAAAGCCCTCCTAAATTCTTTCATGTTGCACCAGAGCACATTTTAATGGAAGAACGCATAGTTGATATCAACCCTACATCTATGGTTTCATACTAGTAAGAACTGAATCAAAAGTCTCATAAAAATCATGACATATGTCTTCTTTTTCATATTTATTTATTTTTATTTCCTATACCAACTAAAATCTCAAAGCAATTCTTTAAAGAAGTTGACCAATCTCAAAATTCATATGGAGGCACAAAAGACCCAGGATAGCAAAGACATTTGTCTTCTTATTTGAATAATATAAAGTATCTTCTGTAGTTACTAAGGAAAGGATAACCTTTGAAAGGAAAAATAAGTGTGTGACTCACACTTGTGCATCCACGTTTTTCAATGATGCATCGAATTTTTTAGATTAAATTGTGAATGTTTCTATCACTTCTATAGCTTAAGCTTATTAATGATTTTGTAAATGTTTTATCTGCATTACAAGCTTGTCACATGCTGCTTGTAGAATAATATCCAGGTTCTGTTGTCTTCAGACAAGTGGCATGGAATTTACATTATGTCCATGTGATTTCCACAGAGATGAAAACATGAGTCTAGAAACAGAAGTGTAATTTTAGAGTTAACACAATTGCAATTGGTAGTTTTAACTTGAGCTTCACTAATTATTATTCTCCCAGTACTTCCCACCCTTCTGCCTGTACACTTCTATGGACCCCAGGGTTCACTCTGGCTTGTCTACTCCTGTGGGGGGTTCAGGGTCTGTGGTGTATCAAGTTATCTTTATTCAAGTGACCCCACTGATATATGCATTTCCCTCACTCATCCAGCTTTAGACTCAAAGGTTTCCACTCTAAGTTCCCATTCTATGGATATAATAACAGCTACCTACAGAGTAGTTCCTGCTTATAGATGTATTGGCTGTCTTCCCTATTGATCTATTTCCTTCCCTTTTTTAGATTTTTTGTTCTAGTTTACAATAATAGGGGTGTGTACCATTCTGACAAGTGGGTCTTGAGTCCATTCAGAAAGCTGTTGGTTGTCTCCTTGGAACTCATGCCTCAGTTACACTGGTGGTCACCTGTTTCCAAGGTGATTTATATTGCAACTCATAGATCTCATGCTATTTATGAGGCTTGTGATTATTTCCCCTCCTCCCCAGCAACTTCTACAGTATTCCTTGGTACTGTGTAAGCTATACAGCAAGGAGAAAGTCCTCAGACCAGTTCCAATTGATATATTTTGCCCATGTCCTGTGATCTATTTGTGTTGCATCTTCAGTAATAGGGTCTTACTGACAGTATGTGGAGAGTAACCAAGAGCAATGGCAAAGCCTATAATGTTTGAGGGCCTTTAAGACCTCTCTGACCACCATTTTATCAGGAAGTGCCACATTCCTGTTACTTCTTATATAATTTTGTCCCTGGGTTCTAAGTGGATCAGCTCAAAGTTCTTTTTTCCCCCGTGTTTTCCTCACTCTATGCTTCTCTGCATAGGGGTGACCCAACCTTTTCCTTTCATAAGTTTGCATGTTTTTAAATAAAAATGAAAGCACTATTCTTAATTAGTAATTATTGCTTATATCCACCATTTTTCTTTCATCCTTGGTTACGCTTTCAATTTTTTTTTCACAAAATCATTGTTCATTGTAGGCATGGAACATCCAAGACACAGTCTTTCACACATGCATTCTCACGAGATTCTACCACATGCCTACCCTGTAGAAGCTAAGCCCCACTTTATAAATAGAGAAACCAAAGCTTGTGATGGGAAAATATATTGTCAGCACATGTTCCTGAGTCCTGGATCCTACTCCCTCTTACTGTTCCTGGATAAGCCCCAAGTCCCCACACAGCTAAGCTCTAGAGATACCAAGGTGACTTGGTAATTCTGAACCTTTGCTATATATCCATAATCTCCTGGGAAGTCAGTTTTCCTGCCCCTGACAACTCTATACATTTCTATGTCTTCCTTATTCATATGGAATATGTCTTTTTATTCATATTAATATTCCTTACCTAAGTCAGTTTTCCTGCCCCTGACACTCTATGGATTTTTTGAGACTTGGGTTGATATCTTAAAGATGTCTTTATATTTTTTTTCTTTTTCTTTTATTTATTTATTTTGATTTAATTTGGTTTCAACCACCAATTTGTATATTATTGAATAATATACAATATTTTAACAGTTTCAAGTCTTTCACTGTATGTTTTATATCAGTTTCATTCTTCTCTGTGAAATGGACACATCACAGAGCTCCTTGGATAGGCTTGTTGATAGTATTTGGTCTTTATTTCACTCTTACTTTCACAAGATAACTTTAACTAGTGAAGAATTCCAGTCTGACAGGGTATTTCTTTAGCTCATTAAACATGTTATCACATTAACTTAAGAGTTTGCTGAGTGTCTCTGTCTGCATTTAAGGTCTTCCTTTGGTTTTCATCTTGTATTTCCATGCGTGTAGATATGAAACTTTAAGGATTCCTTGAGGCTCCTTAAATCTAATATATGTTTTGTAATCACAGCTAAAATTTTCAGCCATTGCATTTTCTTTTAGGTTTACTATATATCCTCTTTTCTATCTTCAGAAATCTGATGATACTATATAATGTTTGCTTTGGCTAGATTTGAAGTTCCTTGTCCTCTTGTTTAATTACCTGTACTTTTTGCTCTTTCTGTCTCCCAGGTAATCAACCTTTCATTTAGTTATATCCAAGTATTCTGCTTAAAGTTATTAAATTTGCTACTTTATTTGCAAATTTCTTTGTATTACTTATTTTTTGAATTCTTTTTTTTCTTTTTCTTTTTTTCTATTTCTCCACCCCCCTGAATTCTTATAATTAATTAAAATAGTCTATTTATTTACAAACTGGGTTTATGTCTTTGCCCTGATCTACTCCTCCCCAATTACCTCCTCTCCAACACTCCCCATGCAATCACCCTTCTTCCATTCTCCCCTCCCTTCATCCATCCTGTTTTGTCCATTCCCCTCCCCCATCCTTCTTTTTTGTGTTTCAAAGGACTCCATTTGGGTTGCCTGTGTTGGTAGGAGAGTCAGATTTCTGTTGAACTTTATGTGCCTTTAGTGAATAAAATTGTAAGTGGTGGCCTTTTTCCCTTGTTCAGAATTGGTCTCTAAAACACTCTCAGAAAGTAGCTGCTTCTTCTAAGATCCTACTTAGGGGAAATATTGATCAGTTGGCCTTGTGTGTAGTTCTGGTGTTAGTTCTCATGGCAATGACCTTCTAGTTTCAATAGTCCTAACTTGTCTGGAGTGTGTTGGTCAGGAATACCTCATCCCACGTTTAGCCTCTTATAATCTTACTGTTCATTCTTCCACAAGGTTCTCTATGCTTTGTGTTGTGGGTTAAGATTTTGATGGCCTGATTAGGGCTGAGTATCCTAGTTTTGGTGATATTCTATATTGTGGCCTGATGTGGTTTTCTGCTTTACCTTACCTTTATTAGTGTTCCGTTGTAATGGAGTGAAACTTGATTGAGTTATGAAAGCTTTCCTTATCTAAGGGTTAAATAAAGGAATATTCATATTGTGTTATATCATCAATCTTTTATTGATATCTATTCCTGTTCATTGCTTCCAATTTTATTGTTATTTGGATAGTTTTATGGTATCAGGTATGATTTTCTGCCATTAAGGGGATTAGAACTCATTCAGAGAATGATTGCTTTCCCATGGATCTTACATACTCTGTTGCTCCCATAAATCTTTTTATATAATTGTAGTGGTTTATATATAGTTCACTGTTGGGTTAGGCTTGTGATCTCTTGTTTTTCCCCTAAGCCACATGCCTCTTTTTTTTTTCCCTACCCCTTATTAAGATCTCTCACCTTGCTTCCCTTCCCTTATGGATTTTTCTTCCATAGTGGCTGTCATGGTTTGAAATGTGTCTTCCACTGTCTCATGTTTGGCAAGGTCATGGCATCTTGAGAGGTACAGCCTTGCTGGAGTAAAGCAGTCACAATGGGTGGCCATTGAGGTGGATTAGTCCCACTCTACCTCCAGGAAATGTCTGTCTTTTCAGCAAGCAGTCTGGCAGCTCTCAGCCTCCAAGAAGTCTGCAGTAACACCGCCTCCTCCAGCTTTGGCTAGCCAGCCATGCTGGCTGAGAAACTGTACCTCCCCTCTGGAACTGTAAGCTGAATAAATTTCCCTTTCTCCCTTAAGTTACTTGACTTTGAGTGTTCTCTCACAGCAATAGTTAAGAGTAACTTTTACAGGAGCCTTATTTAGCTATTAACTGTGTTCCTTTGTGTTTACTCTCTTGGGGACTTCTTTTCACTATTCCTCAATTATATTCTTTTATGGTTATAGTGAATATTATAGAAATTTACTCTTGAATATATCATTTTGAGGGCTTAGTACTCAGTTCAATTTATAAGGGAGAACATGTGATATCTATCTTTCTGTGTCAGGGATACTTTGCTCAGTATAATTTCTTCCAACTGCATGGATTTACCAGCAAATTTTATCAGATCATTTTTCTTGATAGCTGGTTTATATGTCCATATTTTCATTATCCATTTGTCTACTGTTGGACACTTGGTCTTATTCCATGACTTTACTACGTGAATAGAGCTGCAATAAATGATATTAATTCTACTGATACAGGAGCATGGAAGGTATTTACATCTTCTGTGTCTTTCTTTAAGGTTTCAAAGTTTTCACTATACATGTCTCTCACATTCTTGAGATTTATAGCAAGGTATTTCATTTTTTAAGGGCAATGGTAGATGTATTCTTCAGAAATAGTGTGGCATCTATGATCATTATTTGTACTGTTTAGTTTTTCCTTTTTTTTGTCATTCAACAAATATTTATTTATGCAAAAATTATATAACATTAATTTTTTTATTAAAAATTTAATTATACATTTTAAAATTTTTTACCAGTTCCCTCCCTCCCCCCTCCTCCCCCTCCCCTTCCCCCAGTGCCTCCCCCCCAATTCCCAGAGAGTCCTTTATTGTGTACGCCTAACTCTCCACTGGGTCCTCCTCTCCAATGACATATAAGGACCCAGTGGCATTTCCATAAGCCCTTTCTCTTGTTCCCCTTAAGCATAAGATCACTACTATGGCTGTCAATCCCTTGCCTCTCGGTGCCCTTAACAGATGCTAGACTTTATGAGGGCAACAGTGCACTGGACATTGCGCAGGGCATGCAAAGTCCCATTATGATTGCTTTGGCCCCAACTATTGTTGAGAATCTTGCAAATCGTTGCTCCTCCCATCCTTTTGCTCTTACAATCTTACTGCCCCCTCTTCCGCAAATGTCCCTGAGCTCCAGGATGGGGAGAGATTAGGCTGGCCTAGTTCTATGTGATTGATATAGAGTCTCTGAAGTTCTGGATTGTGGTTTGTTGATTTTCTTTTGCAGTTTTGCTGCTCCTGCAATTCCCTTCACTCCATTCTGCTGGGCACTGTATGTCACCCCTTGCAGACCTTGATGGAGGCCTATTTTCTCTGCTGTAACATGGTCTCCTCTCTCCTTGTTTCTGGTGTGGCCCTCCTAACCCATCTCTCTTGTTCATAATCCTTACAATTACTGTGTTACATAGGTTTACTTTTGAGTGTCTCAATGTGGGCTGGGTGAGTTTGGTACTAGGAGCCACCTATTAGGGAGTACATACGGCACTTAATTTTCTGGGTTTGGGATACTTCACTTAATATAATTCTTTCTAATGACATCCATTTCCCAGCAAATTCCAGTAATTCATCATTTTTGATGGCTGAGTAGTACTCCATTGTATAGATGTACCACAGTTTCCTTATCCACTCGTCAACTGTTGGACATTTAGGTTGATTCCATGACTTTGCTATTGTAAACAGTGCTGCTATGAACATGGTCGAGCTTGTGCTATCGAGGCGAACCTCTGCTGCATGGGGGGTTATTCCCAAAAGTGGGATAGCAGGGTCATACGGCATTTCAATCTTTAATTTCTTTAAGAATCTCTAGACGGCTCGCCAGAGTGGCTGTATGAGCCTGCATTCCCACCAACAATGTAGGAGAGTTCCCCTCTCTCCACACCCTCTCCAGCATTTGTCGTTGTTTGTATTGTGGATTTTTGCCATCCTGACCGGGGTGAGATGATATCTCAGGGAAGTTTTGATTTGCATTTCCCTGATGGCGAAGGAAGTGGAGCATTTTTTAAGATAATTGTTAGACATTTTAATTTCATCCCTGGTAAAGTTTCTTTTAAGTTCGAGGGCCCATTTTTTAATTGGGCCAGTGGTTTCCTTGGAGTTTAATTTTCTAAGTTCTTTGTGCACTCTGGACAGTAGAGCTCTGTCAGATATGTGGTTAGTGAAGATTTTCTCCCATTCTGTGGGTTGCCTTTGAGCTTGTGTGACAATCTCTTTATCTGAACAGAAGCTCTTTAATTTCACAAGATCCCAACTGTTGAGAGTTGGTAGCAGTGATTGTGCCATTGGATGTCTGTTTAGGAAGTGTTGGCCTAGCCCAATCAGCTCGAGGGAGTTCCCTATCCTTTCAACTATGGTTTTTAAAGTCTCTGGCCTGATATCAAGGTCCTTGATTCATTTGGAATTAAGTCTTGTACATGGTGACAAGTACGGGTCCAGCTTTAATCTTCTGCATGTGGAGATCCAGTTTTGCCAGCACCATTTGTTGAAGATGCTGTTCTTTTTCCATTGGATTCTTTGGGCCCCTTTGTCAAAGACCAAATGGCTGTAACTTTGTGGGCTTATATCTGGGTCTTCAATCCTTATCCATTGATCTGTGTGTCTATTTTGGAGCCAGTACCAGGCTGTCTTTATAACTATGGATTTGTAGTATAGACTTAGGTTTGGTATGGTAATACCTCAAGCTGTGTTTTTGTTACTCAGGATTGTTTTTGCTATCCTGGGTCTTTTGTGTCTCCATATGAACTTTGAGATTATTTGGTCAACTTCTTTGAAGAATTGCTTTGGGATTTTGATTGGTATAGCATTGAATCTGTATATTGCCTTTGGTAGGATGGTCATTTTTACAATGTTGATTCTGCCAATCCAGGAACAAGGGAGGTCTTTCCACCTTCTGGTGTCTTCTGCAATTTCTTTCTTTAGGGTTATATACCTTACCCACTGTTTTTAATTTTCTTTAATATCATTGCTTCTTTTTGACTTTCAAGTTTTCAACAAAGATTGCATACTATAGTTCGTCTTTAGTTTTTTAGAATTCTTCACAGCTTTTATGAGACCCTACATCTTGCTCAACTTTGATAATTTGCTTCCATTAAATCCTCTACACTAAATGTTTCTGCTTCCTCATATTAGTATCACCATAACTACTGCAGTATTAACATATTTTCCTATTGGTAGAAGTGATAATTTTTTATAGATATAAAAATGCATGTCATAACTTGCTCAGTCTCTTATTTATTAAAATGATGTTGAAATAGGAAAAAATAGAATATAAAAAAACTTGAAGTCTTTATTCTGTTGATTTTTCTGACTGTTGATACCATGGTCAAATAAAGAACACAGATTAAGCATCAGATGATTAATTCAAGACAAACTCCCAGCATGCTCGACATAGAGAAGCACATGCTCCCATTTTCACCTAGCATGGAGAGATGTAGAAAGTGAGGCTTCATTATTATAACATTTTCAATCACCTGGTACATAGAGAGCTGGGGAAGTAAAGATGTATCACAAATGGCAGAGTATACACTTTAGCCCAGGACAGAGCATTTCTATGGCTATTACCACATGAGTGGCCTCTAAGAAAACCAAGCACAAAATTGTCAAATCTTGAGGAATATGTTACATCTGTTGATGTCACTAAGTTGGTGATAGTTTAAAATGTAACATAGAAATGTATACCTATAAATGAAATGTTATGATAATATGTCTAAAAGCCTCAACCATATACTAAATTTAGGACTCAACAAGGGAGAAACTAATCAGCCTGATCCGGATTCTACGAATGGAAGCCAGAAAGGCACTGAAAAACATGAGTCTGGAGAAAAGCAAACTGTGCTATGTAATGGCAGTAAAATTGGCCCAATACAGTCTCTGGTAATTTGGAAGCTAGAAGCTAGGAAGCATGCTGGATCTATCAGAAGAGATTTCAGGAAGAGCGTTGAAAATGCCAATTGGCTTCTTTTAGCACCGTTGGATGAGCTAGGAGAAGAAAGGGCCTAAAATAGAGTCATATGGTTTTTGTAGAGTTTTGAAAAAATAATAAAAAATCAATATTCTAGATGTTCAGAAAGTAAAATCACTTCTTATCTCTATTTTCCTACATGGTATAATTTGATCGAAATAAAATGAGACCTAAGAATATTTAAAAATGTGTTTTTAAGATCTTTCATTAAAACTTGTGAAAGATGTCACATGATTTTTTTAGGTAAACGCTTTGTTGGGATTTTATTTTTAATTATTACAAGGTATGTGTTTTTGCATGTGTTTGCATGTGTGTGTGTCTGTGTGTTTGTGTGCATGTGTGCATGTGTGTGTGTGTACACCTGTGTGTGTGTGTGTCTTTGTATATATATAGGTGGGCATATGCTATTGTTCTCATGTAAAGGTCAGAAGACAGCATTCAGGTATCATTTCTCTCCTTTACTCTGTTCAGGAAGTACCAGTCTAGGTCTTTTAAGTGTTCTTTGTATTCCAGGCCAGGTGGCATGCAAACATTTGAACTGTTTTCCTGCCTCTACTTCTTCTCTAACCCTGTGAGATTGTTGATCAGAGTCACTGTATACAGTTTTTGTAGGTTCTAGAAATTTAATTCAAATAATCATGGTTCCCTGGCAAATGTTTTATCCACTGAACCATCTCGAGGGCTGTTAACAATCAATTGTTTAGAACAACCATGATGTCAAAATATCCTACAAATCATTACAAATAAATGAAGATTATTTGTTTTCTTCATTATTGATTAATTGCAGGTGTATGTAACTATATTCTTGATGTAGTTACAGGTAACAGTACTGATCTCAAGCAGTGCTACCAGAAGAGTGGCCCTGAATTCAAGCACCATGCATTTGTATGGTTTATTTTAGAGTGCTACGTAACTAATCCAAGTACTCTTCATAATTATTTGTAACTGAATGTGTCATTTAGACTTGACTCTATATTTTTTTCATAATGTAATTACTGTAACTGGAAGACTCCATCACAGTATTAAATCAGTCCTTACTCTTATTTTTAGCATGGGTTTCTCCTTGACATTGTAGTCTCTTCAAAGAGCAGGGGGTTCATAATGACTACTAGAATCCAAAATCTGGAATATGTGCATATTCTACTGATGCTGTTTCCCACTATGGTAGGCACAGAACAGCTGGCCTCCTCTTTACTAGTATTTATTTTATTTGGTCAAAGTCTTTCAATGAAACCAATGTCACCTTGTTCTTTGAGGAGATTCTTTGAGGTGATAGCTATGTGAAGATTTGACATCACATGTGATTGACAGGTGAAAAACTGAAGCTGATGGTTTCTGATGAACACAGATAGTGACAAGTCTCAGATAAGCTCTGGCCACAGCTTTCTGATGATATTCCTGTCTAGGAGTGTACTTTCACACTGCTGTGGAAGACAAGCATTCTTTCTGCAGTTAAAAATCCCCAAGCCTCATAACTGCTGTATTCTAATAAGTCAAGCTATCAATAATGTAGGTTTCAAAATTACTCATGCACCTTCACAAACACAATAATTTTTGAGGTAGCCAATCTTTCATTATAAGTAGTTTAACTCTATTGAAAGGCCCAGCCTCAGCAACAGGCTTTTTTCCTGAACAATCCACATCTACTCTTTGGCACTGAATAAGTTTAGAGCCCTCTTCTTGTGTAGGAAATTCCCACTTATGGGTCCATGGCCTTTGGTTCTAATTCTGAACTGAGGTTATGCCAATTTAACCTAGCATACATATAATCAATAATGTTAAGTCTTAACAAAACAAAACTAAGAGGTCATTATTTTCTCATAGGTGACATGATTGTCTTTGAACTCTTTTATTCCTAAATAATATTTGCATTCCATTTCTAAAAAGAATAGAAACAATGACTTCAGTGTGAAAGAGATAAAACTGACAAAATTAATGCTAACATATGGGCTGTCAGTATCAAAATTGATTCATTATTTTGGAAGATCTAGAAAGAGTGTCAAGGCCCACTTAGGTATTTATGCTTTAGATGGGTTTATGATGTTCTGTCCACATCCAAATTAGATTTGAAACTGATTCTTAAAGGATAATTCAAAGATAAAAAAGAAGCTATAAGGATTGCCTGTCAAAGAGGACTACTTTGTTCCGAACTGTCAATCAAGCATCCTCTGAAACATTTTGGCAGGCATTTCCTTCAGAGTCGTCAAATGTGTCATCAATAATAGGTTTACATTATAGAAAGGAAAGGGATATTAAGAACTTAATACTCTGTACTTGTCAGCATATTACAGACAGATTAATGCAAGAATCATCCAATTGCTCTGAACATTTAACCTAAGATCCTGAAAAGTGATGGGTATGTGAAAGAGGAAGGGAATTGGGTATTTACTAAAGGTCTCTTAAATGCTTCTCTGTTCCAAATTCTCTACAACTTTGTGGAGCCAGAGTTAATTTCTATGGAACCAATTCTTCTAAAACTCACATATGTTTCTAGAAGACATGTGCCAGACAGTATATACAGGCACAAATCCTGTTTTAGAGGTGTGTACTAATCTCTGAATCATGGTTCTTACTACACATCTGAGAATGTGTGAATAGGGATGGAGTGTGAATATGCCATTCTTCTTTAGAATAACATAGACAAATAACATTTATAATAATCCTTATTCCCAGAACTTAGAGTTTAACAGCTAAAAATCCCTAAAAGACAAGACAATTGAAGCAAAATAGTTCAGACTCTCCATGAACAAGATTATCACTGGAGCCCTAATAGAAAATTGTATTTTAAGATGGTATGTATATATAATGAAGCCCCTGGGTATATGTAGAAGAACACAAACAGAATTTAAATATCTGTTATCTATTAACTGATATTGCATTTCCCAGGCATTTTATACAATTAAACAAATGCTTGACTGAACAGATGGGTCTTACATGATACTTTAAGAGTATATCTACATCAATTGTGCCAAGGAGGGCTAATGCACCCACTTGGCATCTGTGTGCCTTTCCCTACGGAAATAGAGTGTAGTATTCGTGATTTATTTCATTTTTCTTTAATAGCAAATGTTTCCCTAATAATAGTAAGTTATATCATATATATATGCATATACACACACACATATATCCTGGGATGTATACATTTATTTGAACAAGGTTATTCAAGTTTGTTTTATTGGTAATATCAAATAAATAGGTATGTAAATAGGAATGGGATGTGAGTATACCATACTTTTTTATAAGACCATAGACAACTAACACTTATGATAATTATTATTGCCAGAAACTAATAGTGACAGTCAAAATCCCTTAAAGGCAATATTAGGTTTTAGGGCAATTAAAGAAAAATAGTTCAGAATCTCATGAACAGGATTGAGTTGCTACTATCATTTCATCCTCAATAGAAAATTAAATTTTCTTTTTCATTGTTATAATTTTATGCATTAGATTATGTGGTTTTTAGAGAAAGCATGTAATAGTCAGAAGAGAAAAGCAAAAGCAAATCATACATTAAGAGTAATAAGGGATTAAAGCTTAAAATACTTGGTCAAAGATGATTGAGTTCTTCACCAGACTATTCTAACTCCTTTGGAGTACAAAATATTTAAATCAAGTGAGTACTATAGATTGTTATTGTCTGTTACAAATCTTGAAAATTATCTTTTGACATACCTAATCCCTCCTCATGCTCATATATGGCCCTTATGGCTAAGTCTTTAGGCTGTGCCTCAAAACTTCTAGTAATAGGATTATTATTTAGGATGTGGTCTGGATATGTCTTGGCAGATTAGATATCTGAGAAATAAAATTGTATAATGAAACAGAATGTGGATGGAATAAGACTCATGGTTAAGAATATGCAACACAGCATCAATTTAATTGATTGAATTTTAACATCAATCAATTGTTGACTAGTTGCTTTTGGAAATGTATTACTTATTATTGTAACAATGAAATATACACCAAAAGCTTCAGTTAATTATTAGAGATGTAGAATTCATAAAATATAGCTCAAAATCATTTCAGCCTTGTTAGGCAAGTGAATATATTCCATAAGTGAAATTGTTTCTTATCTTTTCAAATCAGGCATGAGAAGTAGAAATTATCTCACTTAAATTTTCTATTAGAAAAGTCTGTTTCCATAGTGTATTATAAAATTTTGCAGGGAAAATTTTATAAATATCTTATTTAAATTTATTTTCATAGTCTACGCATTATGTTTTTTTGACAAAAGGGGAAGGAGAGAATAAAAAAATCTCTTGGGGTTTTCTCATGTAAATGTGACTTATGAGTCCTGTTCTGTATGGTTCATGTTTTTAGTTGTCAGTCTCTGACAATAAAGTGGGATGAACATAAAATGTTCTTTGTTTAAAAGCATATTAATACATAATAAACAGCTCTTAAATATTTAGTTAGGGTTTTAATAGTGGCATGAGAAAGATTAATCCAGACTTGTTTTCATTGTTCCTACCTTTATATGCATTATAAGACTATTCCTTTCTCATGAAGATTTTTAGTTTATGCATATGTGTACACACACACACACACACACACACACACACACACACACACACACACACACAGAGCCATTCTTGCCTGTATGTCTCTGTTAACCAGTGTTAGGAGCTTTCATGGAAGGCCGTGTTATTGGCTTTTTGTATTAGATCCTATAGTGCATTTCAATTGGATGGTGCCAAGCTTGTTTGGAGGCTAATGCAATCCATATTTCATGGTACAGCCTGACATAGAACAGAGCTGTAGCACTGCTGATGTCAGCTGTAGGTTCTGTAGTAAAACTGGATAAGTTTTACACATGCTGCAACAGTATAAAATACATTTGAAAAGAATTAGAAAAACTTCAAGTATCCTAACACATACATGTGATAAATGCTTGAGGAGATGAAAAAGTCTTTACCTAAATTTGACCTTATGCCACCTATGCTTTATTTAATTATTTTTCTATACCCTGTAAATATTCATAAATAGCATTGACAATTAATAGTTAACAAAGTAGTTTGCAAAAGGTTACTGAAAATCAAGTTCCCTTATCTTTTTAAGAACACCACTCACTCCTAGATACTAAGGTCAGGAATTCAAGAGAAAGTGTCTATAGAGCTTTGGTACCTACTGCAGGCAGAACTGTCAGTGCAAACGGTCAATACAGACAGATACTGTGGCCTAAAGCTATCCAGAAAGCACACACTTTCAGTTATCTGACCTTTTGCCTGCCCAGAAATTCATCAGTGTCAGTCATGGCTGTGGAGGCGAAGACAGATCATCCCTGAACTCAGTGGTATGAGTTGATCCCAGAGGAATGCCAACTGGCCTCTGGAGGAACCATAGATTTGGTTTTTCTCTCTTTTGCTGTTCTCTCTGAACTCTAATTTGCATGTTCTTTATTTCATACTTAATGAGCTACTAGCAGAGGTGAAGCAATACACACATTTCCTTCTATCGATTAATAACATAGTACACCACATGAGCTAGATATATATTTATTAATCTTTTTCT
Source organism: Typhlomys cinereus (assembly GCA_023101885.1). Taxonomy (NCBI): domain Eukaryota; kingdom Metazoa; phylum Chordata; class Mammalia; order Rodentia; family Platacanthomyidae; genus Typhlomys; species Typhlomys cinereus. The sequence continues at coordinate 2,991,502 of JALPQD010000281.1, read as the reverse complement.
TCTTGTGTAGGAAAAAGAGATGAAACACGACAAAGTGTACTCTGTTAGCCCCACACTACACACACTTGCTATTTACTGAACTAAATAATCTCAATCTTACTTTGAACTCTATTAGAACTTTCAGAAAGAAACTTTGTCAACGCAAATGTTTACTTGTCACCAGCATAATTATTTGAAAGGTATTTGTCTACAATTCCTCAATTTGTATCACAGATGGTTACATATTGGTCACGTGTAAATCTTGGCATAAACTTCTGGCAGGATTTGGAACAGTTTTTCAAAGAAGTCCACACTTAATTCTATGAAGTGATAACTGTGAGGTGTCTGTGGAGCAAAATTACTGACTGGAATTCCATCTTCCAAACCACTTATCACCATCTACATATATATCTGTGTTATAGGGAGAGAGATAAAGAGAAACAAAGGAAAAGAGTGATAGAGAGACTAGATAGCACCTGTTTAAGAATTCAGGGTTATAGGTTTGCTGATTTTCTTTTGGTACATCTTCCCTGTAAATCCTGCTTTAAATCTTTTCTAGTTTTATCATAATTCAATTAAATTTTTAATTTTCCTGAAACTAAATTTGAAGGGGGAAATCAATCACTATAATGTAGAAACTGAAAAAAAACAATCTCCTCATTTCAGAAATGGATATCCTATGGAATAGAGTTTCATCTTTATTTTTAAGGTTTTTAATTATTGTTTCTTTCTCCTGTGAATTAATCTGATGTATCAGGTATCATTGTAGCACTGCTATTAAATTTGGTAATTGTAATTACTTAAACTCAAACAGATTAAACAAAAATGACTTTTAGGCATTCGTTCATGGGAAGTTAATGTGAAGATTCAGCTTTTCATTCTAGCTACTTCAGCACGTCTATTAGTTATTCCAAAGGTGCAAGAAAGACCATCCTCAGAATGATTGATAGAAAGAATATACTCAGAAGGAATTTTAGAACACATCTCAGCCTGTGAGTTTGGGGGGGCAACAAAATAGACATTTATTTTTATGAGAATAAACATTGTTGAACATGGCAACTCAAGCAGGAATTATGTGCTATACTAAGCTAGAATGTTTACTTCTGTCACACTGGCCATGAAAGGCCAGAATTTGACCAGAATGTAGGTTTGACAAAGTAAGACTATTTTCTTCTAAATTAATTTTTATCACTCCTAAAATGCCTTATTTATAATGAGGTCCTAATAATTTGTATGAATTATTAATATAAATGCAAAGCTACCTTGGGCAATGTGTATAAAACTTAAGTTCTGTTGATAGGATGCTATTCTGATATTAACTAACCTTTCATCTTAGTATTTAATGCTCTTGACCATAATGTTTTCGCTGCATGAATGTCCTCTTTCTGAGTCAAAGCTCTAGATTTGAATTCATAAAGTATGATTTGTTCAAGGACTCTATTTTTAATACATATACACACATTCATATTCTCTTTTCACACCCTCTGTTTAATTTAATTTTCCTGCATATTATGTCATTTCAATCCAGCACATGCACATATTTTATAAAACTATCTCCTGACTACCCACAACTTTCCAAAATCTTTATTTGAGTCTTTGTGTTTGACTGTAAATGAAAGAATTTATCATCTTCTCTGCTCAGTGTGCTTTTTGTCCTGTAATTCTTCCTTTGGTGGCTGTAAGTAATATTTACCTGACTGAGCTAGTTCTAAACAAATTCTACTCCCTTTTACTCTCTTTCCTGAGAATCTATTTTTCAAAATCATTCATCCTCTCCTTTCCATTGCCATGACAATTTATTACTTTAGATATATGTCAATAAGCTTGTGACCCTTTGTTTCTAGAATTGCTTTCCTTTCATCTCTGAGCTTCTTTCAAAATGATCATTCTAAATAATAAAGTTATCACACACTTGGTTAGGATGCCACCCCACTGCTGAATTTTTAGTTACAAAATTTAATAAACTTAGGTTTCAGAAATCAACTTAGGTCAATGTTTCCTTGAAGTTTCTCATGTGTTACTCTACTTAGGCATTCTTTTTTATATTAGTAAATTATTCATTAAAATACCATTTTTCTTTTTATAATTATATGAGAAACTATTATGACCTTTGAATATTAGTGAGGTCTGTGAATATAGTTGAGAATCCATTTTCTTTCAGAAGCTTTCAATTTTGCAAGATTGTGAATAAATAAGTCAAATGAATAAACATATAGTAAGAAATTTAAAAATTATAGTATCTATATAGATGAGTACATAATTTAGTATGGAACAATGAATGCTTTAAAGAAATAAAATGAAATAAATAATAAATAAGGGTACAGTGGATATAAAGACCAGACATTTCAAGAGATATGATGATTGGCAAGAAGAAACCATGGCAGGAAGAAATTACAATGCCTCAGTGGAATGGAGCAGAAAAGGAAATGTGAAATCTAGCTGATGTACTATGCTGTCACCGGTCTTTCCTTTGTTTTAATGTATTTAGTTTTTCAAAACCAATTTAATATCTTACCATACCTCCATGACCACATCTTTTGATTTTTATCTTTTGTGTTTTTCATTTGTCTTGTGAAGTCTCTGACATAAAAATTTCCTTGTATTTGATGAGAATAATCCTTGGTACTATTCAGGCCAAGTAAGTATTGAATATAATATAAAGACAGCAGGAGTAATTGAGTCAGAGAGAAAAAAGGGATGAAAGTTGAGCTGAACAGCAATACAGACATTTAATTAGGAAGTACTACACTGTCATTATAAAATGTGCAACATTGTTCTCATGTTTCAAATGAATGGGTCAATAGGCTACAAAGTTAATAACAATCAATATTATATAATGCTCATAGTTTAAGCATTCTGTCAATAGTGTCATGGTTTTAATATTTACCATCTGTAATTGAGCAGAATCTTTCTGATAATCAAATTGAATGTGACCACAACTTACATTCTTTTGCAGAACACATTTAAACCAGAATAACTCTTCTGTATCTGTAGGAATTATGTCATTTAAGTTCAGTTTTACTGATTTCTTTAGTGATCAATTATCGAGAATAAAAGTGCCCATAAGAAAAAATGCAAACAAGGAGCAATGCCCAAGGTTGACTTTTTGTCCCCACATGCACACACACACACACACACACACATACTTACACATGGTCCCATGACTCATAATGATTTTTTTAGAAGTGATTGTGTGATATTGAGCACACTGTTATGTGTATAGTGTAAAATATCATATACATTAATATCTTCCATAGACAATTTCATTCTGACTGGCCCTACATTTAGAACTCTTTAAATCTAGAATTTTCCTAAAATTTCACTTGTTTAGTGTCTATTTATGAGGAAGTATGAATATAGAACTTTAGCAAGTTCTGTTGGAATTCTGTGAGCACTCTTTATATGAATTTCTTGTACATGAATATGACTTTGATTTATATTCAGTATTCTCTGATCATGTGCTCTGTTTAAGTGAGGTTTTCATTGTAATCAATCATGGGCCATTCGAGATACATTTTTCAAAAACACCACTTTACTACAAGCTCCCAGAATGGTGAAAACCCTGGGAAAACCCTACTGACAATTGACATTTTGTCACCTTTATAAATGAAATCTTAATAATGTTACTTTTAGATGTATATATCAACCTCTAAGTACATTTACCTCTTTTATAGCATGTGTATAGGGTTTCAGTGTAAACAATTGCATCAGGCAAAATTCTTTTCAGCTTGAGGATTTCATGCAATAGTTTGCAACCCTAAGGGGAATACTGGTCATTGATGGATCTATGCAGTATACAAATAAAAATTTTATTGGTGTAACTTTGGATATTTTGAAAATAATGCAACTGTCTGGAAGAGCAGTATAAATTCCTTGTTCAGAAAAGGGACATTTTAATAAGTTATCAAGAAAGTTCATTTCCATCACATGTACTAGATGCAATTTAAAGCAAGTGAAAGCTAACCTTATTTTAAAATATTTATACCTTTTAATTATATATATTTACACATGAATAATATACACACCCACAGATGCATGCCTTTGGTCATAATAGTCCATTTTGTAGACTAGTAAGGAATTCAAAGAGATCTGTATGTCCCTTAACACAAACCCTATTCTCTCTTAATCATTTGTCTTTTAACAGTGAATAACATTTTGAACACCTATGCTGCATAGTCATAATTTAAACTTATATAAAGTTATACAACAAACCACAGCACAACAATGATTTTGTGCTCTTTCACAAATACTCTTTCACAAATTGCTGATATTTTGAAACATTTTAACACATTAATGAAATACATCTTTATACCATATCATATACCACAAATCAGAGATCTTACTTTATTTGTTCTGCTTGGTGATGGTGGTTTTTTGTTTGTTTGTTTGTTTAAGGCTGGAATTTATAAAGTAGCCCAGATTGGCCTCAAGCCCATGATCTTCTTGGCCCTGCATTCTGAATGCCTTCTGAGGTTGCAGAAATGACTGACATTGGAAGTATTACTGCTCTGTATACTGCTTATTCCGGGATGGCAATCACTATTTTCCTAAGCTATCTGAAATGTTGTTATCAGTGTTGGTTGAGATGAATATTATTACTCATCTTTCATAGAAAAGAATGTCAAGTTTTATCAGGATAGCAAAGTACATTTCTCTTAAACTTTATCTGACACATTTAGATTGAAACAGCCTTTCAAACTCTGAAGCCTAAGGTCTTCCAGACAGTATTTTTGTGTGTGCTCATCAAGTGTTTTCTCTACTTCTAGAACAAGATATCTTCTAAGGACAACATGGTCAGCTTACTGTGCCTGTTCATTTTTTCTTGAACATAACCTAGAATTAATAGCAATCCACTGATGACTAATACCAAATCTTACTTTAATTGTGTTCTCTAGAAAGGAAAATCAGACTCTTTGGGCTTGTCTACAGTGCATGGAAAGGTCTAAAAATAAAATCATTGACTGTAGAGAAAGAGCAGTTATACTTACATTGGCATTTTAAAATCAGCTTATATAGTTAGAATTTATAAAGCCAGAAAAGAGTAGGATGAATAAGTCATGGAGAAAACAAATGAACAAACAATAAACAAGCAAAAACAGACCAATCATGCAGTGTGTATAGACCATGTTTATGATTTAATACTTAAAAGCAATAGAAATGTTTGAAACTTGATATTTGCATTTAAAAACAATTGATCTATCTAAAGCATGGAACACACATTGTAGAACAGTTCAGTTAATGTCTGGAGCTGCAAAAGTTAGTAATTAATATAGATGTTTGGAAGAAAAAGAGTGGCTCTTTGAACAAGTCCTGGGAATGGCTAAAATGAATACATCGAACCTCTTTCTTTTATTCAGTAGATATTTTTACATTGGCAGATTTGTGCCAGAAATTATTCTAGACACTGCATATACAGCGATAAATTGAAATAGACACAACTTTTGTTTTTATTCTCATTGATCTAGAAGCCATTGGTGAATTTTGTGCCAAGGTGTCACATAACATGACATAATTTTTCCGAATCATTCTGAAAGCAGTGTTAGGAATAGAAAAGAAAATCTATAATTGGGAGGAAAAGTTATTTCAGGCAAGTAATGAATAAGAAGTTACCACACTGAAATGGTGTGCATAAGACTCTAGCAGGTAATGAAGTAAGGCACAAGGCAAAAATGATTCTAGAAGATAAATAGATGTTGGTAGTGGCAGTAAGTAAAATATGGAACACTATGAAAGGCATATTTGGGGCAGAAACATGAAACATTTTATGAGTGTAATTTTGCGATTATAGTATGATATGTAAGAACTGATTAACAAGAAATACGTGGCTTTATAGACGTAGGTTTAGAAAAGAACTTTGGTAGTAAATAACCTGGAGGGGTACACTGGCATTTGGAATTAAAGTGAAAATTCTGGCTGTCTCTTGGAGGTTCATTTCAGAACAAAGCAGACATAATTAAAAATGATAGCCAAGTCAAAGTTTATACACACACAAAGTAAATAATTTTTTTAATTATAAAAGAGGCAAGTCTCACAACATGCGAGACAAAAAATATAGAATTTGGTGCTCTAAAATTCCATGTATAAGTGATTTTTCTTTTGGCTTAGTGCCATTTTTAGCAGATAAAGAGAAGAATAAACAGACTTAGAAATGAGATATTGTGAGGAATTCTGCACATTTCCTCATCTAATAACATCCTGTTGAGTGTTGGGATACAGAACATACAAAATCAGCTAGAGTAATCCAGAGAGAGTAGAAAAAGGAGAAAGTACTGCATAGGTTACTCCTTGATTCAGTGAAAGAAAGCAAACTGTGAAGGAAATAAAACTTTCCACAACTTGCCTTGGTACCTAGCGATTCTTTCAGTTCTAACAAAACTAGTTGATGTATCACCCATAAAATAAATGTATGGAAATTAGACATGATTAATATTTATATACTTTGATACTTATATACTTTGAAGACTTCAAAAGTATTAGTAAGATATACATGTTTAGCCACTGTCTACAGACTGTTCAACATTAAACAAGACATCTAAGTCACTCCACTCCCACCACAAGAATCAGGGACATCATGGAAGTGGGGCCAGTAAGATTTTAATAGCCCGAAGGGTGAGTAGGGGTCTTCTTTGGACATGACAGGACTATTGCACATACTACTTCACTGAAGCTAATTTTCCTCACAAGATCTTCATTAGCATTTCACTGTGGAACTGGAAAGGTCGCAAGAGGACCCACACATCCCTGAGAGCCTCAGAAGGGTTAAAGCCAATGTGGGGGGAAAGAAGATGCTTATCTCATGGGTATACACACTAATATATGATTCATGCTTCAGAAAGTCCTCAGGCACCATGCCATCAAAGATTTCAAACCCAGAAGAAACTCAAGGGGTCATGCGTGGGAAAAGACATGAAAATAGGAGACTGGCAGGGTAAAAGAAGAATTATATTGGGAAAAAAAGGATGAGATTGGGAATTAAGGTATGAAAATATCACAAATTTACCATATCAATGTATGAAACATTAAAAGAATAAAAAACTTTCAAAAGAAAAGGTTGGCCATTGGATATAAAGTGCTGGAAAGGATGTATGCAACTAGAACCCACTTGCTGTTGGAAGCTAAAATGATGTAGCTACCAAGGTAGTTAGACTCTATTTGCTCAAATTAATAACTTCCATTTGATCTCATAATTCTACTTCTAGGCCTATATCAGACATAAGGGAAAATATATGTTCATAAGCATTGTTTCACACAAATGTTAAAAGTAGCACAGTTTACAGTATTTCCAAGGTATAAATGAGACAAATGGACATGGACTGATGATACATACATAAAGTTTATTCCAAGGTATTTTGTTTTTTGAAGCTATAATAAGCAGTACCGAATCATTCATTTCTTCCTCAGCTTCTTTGTCCCAGGTATAAAGTAACACTACTGATTTGTGTGTGTTGATTTTGTAGCATGTCACAATACTAAAAATGTATAGCTCAAGCAGTCTCATGGAAGAACCCTTGTTAATGTTACCATCCTAGAAAGTGCCAAATGGAATCTCACTGTTTCAATGTGTGTCCAATGACTTATGACACTGACTTAACTCTCCATTTGCTCATTATCTATAAGTTTCTCATCTTAAGAGAAATGTCTGTTCAGATAATTTCAAAAACTCATGTCACAAAGTGTGCCCTCAGGCACCATTACAGATTGAGCTCTTTTGTGAGGCCTGGTTTTACTTTCTTGATGCTGTCCTACCTGTGGGTTTTTGAAAAAGATCTGTGAATGTGGCAGGTTACTCAGATTTCATAGAAGATCCCTAAGCATCATACTCAGGCTTCTTTTGTTTTCATAATGTAATAGTAAAGTTTTATGCATGCATATCAAAATATACTGGTAAATATATCTTATCCAACCCTGGTCAATTATAGGGTGTTTGTTCTATGTGATTGGTTTTTCACAGTAGCTCTAAGGATCATATATAGATATTCTACATGAGCTTAAGAGTAGATACTAAATGTTCTTCTCTTGGTCCTAGTAATTATGTAGTGTTCAAACACTAGTAAAAGAATGATACAGTTCATCACTGTCAGTCATTCTAGTGTTCTCTGTGGAAAATAATGTATATGACTTCTGAATATACTTTTTCACAATTAATTTCATTCATTGATACACTAGCGCATAAATGTCATTAACTTATGTATTTTCATCAATTATTACTCAACCACAGGGCCTGCTCCTGTCCCACTTCACACTTTCTCCTTTTTGCTCATTCTCCCTCTTACTTTCACTTCTTTTTCACGGGTGATCCAGTGAATCTTATCTGGGATGTTTGTACTGGCAAGCGCCTGAGTATTTGAGGACTTATTTGGGTGTAGATGATTTATCAGTGGGTAAATTACTGAATAAAGAAGTTCCACTTCTGACTCTAATAGTCTCTCAGAGAGGTACTATTTTTGTGCAGAAAATACGAAATTCCTAATATAGGAAGGTATTATTTTGTACAGAAAATAAAAATTCCTAATATACCACTCATTTTACCCTAAGTTTCTTCTGTGGAGAAATGTTGCCAGTTCTGGTCCTCATTTCCTTCCTCATGGCATAAGAAGAAGCACCTTGAAAGTTCACAGTGGTTTGAGTGTACTCTGCAAAGTGTCAGTTATGAACTTAATTAAGACATCAACTTTGGTTTATCTTGTCATTAACTTTTTCTACTAATATCTGTAAGTGGCTTACCTTTGTATCATAGAACAGACAATGTGAGCAGTGTTGATACTTGTCATACTAACTGGAAAACAAGAGATCTGTCTGAACAGTGAGACATCTTAGTGATAAAACCAGGAGTAGATTTCCCTTAATGGGTTAATTTATTTACCTCTAATTCATAGCTTAATATTAACCAGGAAATAAACTTCTCATGATGGATGAATGCTAATAACATTATTTTTATTAACTATTTTAAGCTACAGTTTTCATGTCTGAAATGGTAGATTACTCAAATTTAGAATCTATCTCAAAATTATTAATGCTATTTGGTTACGAATCTATAAATTTTTACCTGTGTAACAAGGTTAGTGCACTTGTACATTATAACCATTAAGTACCCATATTTGTCTCTCATCATTATCCTTACTTTATCACATTCACCTTGATGGTTCCAATGTAATCTTTCTGAAATAGAAATCTGGCTATACCAATTTTAAATTGCTCCCTACCATTGTTCATGAACAAGATGATGAAGCCTTACTCTACAACATGGTAAACTCAAGATTCAGAAATGTATGTTTCTTTCCAGCATTCATTTTTTTCTTGGCACCTCTGGGCCACAGTCTAACACAAAAGCAACAGATTATCAGTGAATTTTTAAACTCTCTTGTAAGACTGTTTTCTCTCCATGGAATGCCCTTTCTTTGTGCTTCATTGACTACTTCTTATATTTTAAGACTCACCTCAAGGGTTCTTTTCTCCTGGGCCTCTTCTGAGTAAAACATGCTGAGTTTGATGCCCAGATGCTGTGTTCTCATGATGCCTTGATATGCTTTTTCTTTGTACTGGCCTAAAGGCTTTTTAAGCTTGGCTGTCAGTGCATCTGACTCTTGTTACACTGAGTTTTCAGTCACAGCCAGTCTTACTTGATTTTGTTTCTTAGTTCCAAACACATTAGAGATACACAACACACTGAGCACACTACATGTATTGTGCCATTGAATTTTGGCTATATCATTATAAGGTTGGTGTTAGGCATTTAGTTTTCAAAGAGGACACAGAAAATGAAATTTGTCCCAAATCATGTTCCTGTTCCCTGGCCGAGTCACTTAATTTTTTCGTTCACCCACTTTCCATACCTTGGGTTGCCTTCTGCTCACATCTCATTTAGAATATAATGTTCATGTACATTCTCATTAATTTCATTAGTTCTGCCTCTGAGGATGTTCACTACCAATTATGAAATCTGTCTTTGCTGGGTGCTACTTCAACTTGGAACCACCTGTTCCTTCACTCTTCATTTCTTGATGAATGTCGGGATAGCAACACTGCTTTGTCTGCTTCTCTAATTAGCTAGCTAATTAATGGCCAAAATAATCAAATCTGATAGTGCTTTTCAAGACATCTCTGGACTTATATGTGATATTCACTCTGCTGTCACCCTCCTTCTCTTTCTTTACTTATAGAATTTTTACCCAATTCAAGGGAATACTTTTCCTCAAAACTATCTAGATTCTCCTAAGAACAGACTACAACTTTCAGTCTCATATACATATTAGGAATGGTCCATAACATTCCACAGATGTGATTAATCTCTTGTGCTGCCATATTTTCTTGAGGAAAACTATGGGTTCTCACTTCAATTCTTCGATTTTCATTTTTTTCATATTTTTTGATATTTATTTGGAAGGGAAAGAAGGAGGAAGATAGGGGGTGAACACATGTCATGATGCACATGTGGAAGTCAGAGGATAACTTTCAGAAGTTGGTTTTCTCCTTCCACCACATAGGCTCTGAGAGTTGAACTTGTTGCTTAACCAGTTTTTTCACTCAGGTGCCCTTATCCACTGAGCCATCTCGACAGACCATAAATCTTTCTACATCATTCCAAAAAATTTGGAATATAACATTTATTTTTATAGAAACAATGTGAATTATAAATTCAGTCCTTAGTTTCAGAATATTTAAAATGTTAAAAACTAACAGCATTTATTCCACATCATTTGTATAATGGCTTTTATATGACACATAACTAATAGCTATATGGTAGCCATATAGCAATCTCTATATATTTATTTTAACTAATAACTTATCCCTATAATCTTAAACTTCAATTAAGTCTCATCAAGTCAATATCCGTGCTCTTTACATGTTGTAGTTGAGCTTACAATAGCATTAGTTTGAAAATGTCACTGAAAGTTTTAATGATGAGACAAAAATTTATTGACATTTGGGTATGTATCTCCATGTAAAAATTTAGGTTGCATCTACCAAGGAAAACCCTAGGGAGCCTTCTTAAGTAATTGTAAATTTTAATTTTTTATTTTATATTATTTAAAGAATTAAAGTCTAATTTTAAAATTAGACTAAATTGAATTCATGTTATTTGAAAAAATCATAACTGAAATACTGAAATAAGATTATTCAACCATAAATACAACTTTGAGAGAGTAATAAGTTTGTTATATTTCTGCTAAAAAATTCCATAAATTTAAATTTTGAATGTAATGTTTTGCTTTATTTTGCACATTTACTTGTAAATGGTAGGCTAAGTTGCTAGGGGAAATGACCCAGAGACTAAAGCTTTCCCTCACAAACAAAAGGATCACTATTTAGATCTTCAGATACCAAGTAAAAATGCTGGGTTGTAATAGTGTTGGTCTGTAATTCTGGCCCTGGAGAGCAGAGCCTGGGAAACCATACAGCAAAGTATCAAGGAGGAAGAACGATCCAGGATGATTTCTGAAGTCACCCTTGAGTCTTCCAAGGGGACATACACTCAATTATTCTGTGGTACTCACACCCAAATACACACAGAATAAATGCTAAGTTAAGGTCATTCTGGATATGGGTCATATTCTTAAATCTTGGAGAAATGCTTTGTTAAATGAAATTACTTCTTTGTACCATCATGCATCCCTTGATGAAAGGCTCATGTCTTGGGGATTGCATTACAAGAAGAATGTTTCATGAAAATATCATATTGTGAGTTATAGACATATAGACATCATCGCTTACTACACATCTAGGTTATAATATATGCACATATATAAACAGGAGAAACAGAAGTGTGAGACTACTGGCAGCATAGCTTACTTGGTATGTTATAAATAGAAACATGATTTAAAAAAATAATAGACACTATAGTAAATGCATTAACCAGTAATCTTATTGTGCCTATCAAGTATACTGTTCTACACATATGTACTACACTTTTATGCTTCTTGTGACACACTAGACTTGATTACTCAAAACTCACCACAAATGCATAAACAATACAGTAATGTATTGAGTCATGATGTTATATGGTTGTTACACAGAAATTTTGTGTTCTATTATAAAATTTGGGACTATAGTTTCATGCACAGCATGACCTTGTGTAAAGTGTTCTTGTATGACTTATGAGTACATGTTACTTGCTCAAACACAAGATTGTTCCTGTCTCAATGTACAGGACCATAGGAATAGATCCTTTGCAGGCTCTAGAAAAACCCTTGTAATATTTGACATATTCGAGATCACCCTTATGGTGAAACAATAGGCAATTTTTTTGCCTTCCAATAATTTTTCCTTGTGATACTTATTACCTTGGAAATTCTAGATACCTTCCTTGTTTCACTTTCAATACATTCTACATTTTATTTCAAAGAACCAATTCACAAGCACTCTTCCAAAATAAAGATCTAAGTAGATGATCAATTTTAATTTATAAAACATGAATATTATTTTAAAAATTAGTTTTTAACTGATACTGTTTTAGAAGTCTGTTAAACTAAAATAGAGGTAAAAATTTACCTGTAATGTTAAGAAGGGTTGGAAAATGAATCCATGAAAATGTCTTTGCTTTTCAAGCAAAAGAACCTGAGTTTGGATCTTCAGATCCCAGGTAAAAGTGCTGGACTCACGTGGCAGCTGTCTGTAATTCTGATCCCGGAAGCTGGAGACTGGAAACCCCATAGTAAAGGTATAAGGAAGTAGAGAAATTTAGGATGATTCCCATTGTCATTATTGGTTCTCCACAGCCACACACACTCAAATGTCCTCTTGTATACACACTTGTATTACCCACTCACATGCAAAACACATAAACATATACATGCAAAAAAAGACAAAATAGTTCAGAGAAATGGTTTGATTTGAATTTTGTTATTACTGTGTAGTCAGATTGTTTAAAGAAAACAACAACAAAATGAACCTCTCCATTCTGAGCAAATTTAATGATTAATATCTTATACCTCTACTGTGAAGACATGGAAGTATCCTATTTTATCATTATGATAACTACAGAGTATATTTCACTATCAATTTAATAGGGATAATATGCTGCTATAATGAGGTCTACATACATATAAATTGTAGACTACTATTGGGCACTTGTCAAGTATTGTGCTAAGTGCACACTATTGTCATTAGGATTCCATTGTATTACATGAACAAAAATCATCTGATTAAGATTTTGTCCTCTGGGTAGGTACTTTTGTCCCCCCTCTCTTCCTTTCTTCCCTCCCTGTTGTTTCCCTGAGATTCTTCTCTCTCTCTCTCTCTCTCTCTCTCTTGCTCTCTCTCGCTCTCTTCCTCTCTCTCTCTCTTCCCCTCCTTTCCTCTCTCCTTCTCCTTTCTTGGTGTTTCCTCCTCCTCCCTTCCACCCTCCATAACATCTGTTTATATGAGCACTGTATCTCCCTCTGAGTTATCTATACTAGTGAGGGTTCAGGACTCAGTGGCATACTTGGGGAGACCTTCTTGGGCTGCCTGTTGGGCTAACCTTGCCTTTCAGGATTCTACTTCCTGAGGCCTTCTCCCCTGAGATCCGTGCTAGTCTTTGTGCATTGTTGACATGTTAGCCATTGTGCAGGTCAGGCAAGGTCTAATCACATTTCAACAATATCCTGGCACACTCTTATCAATCTTATTCTCTTTTCAAATGTATGCTTATAAAATCAAATCTTAAAAAAATCATCATAGTGTAAGATTTTTTTTAGTGAATAAACAATAATAGGAAAATGTTATTTTCTTTATACCATAATAGACAACTTTTATTATCTGAACACATTTATTAGCTAATCTGGATATAGTTACCTTTGGGAATTCTCATTCTTTTAATCTGGTTATATTTATTATTTGAGTAATTCTCCATAATCTTAAATGTATTTGTGATTATATTACTTAATATTTGAATATTGTTTCTTTATCCCTTTATGTATTCCCAACACAATCATTTTCCTCAGTGTTATTTCTTGAACCATACTCTAGAGTTTTCATATTTTATGTTTTTATTCACAAAGATGGTAAACTATCTAGTGTTTGTGTCCACTACCTCCTATCAATGAATTAGGCATTTCTATTATTTCTCATTTGAGTGGGTAATTATGTTTATTTTGTTGATTTCTGATTATACATACTAAAAGCAAAAATCCAAAATCCCTTATGTGTGCTGCACACATATAGATTGCAACTTTGTTTCATGTTTTGGGGCAAATCATGTATTTAACATATCCCTAAGAGAAAACAGTTTTTTCTAAATTGACACATCTGTGCCTTTAAAAAAATCTTCTTTTTTAATATAAGAAATCATTGTCTGTGAGAATTCCATGAAACTATTCACTTTAATTTATTTTACAGAAAAAGCTTTCACTTCATAAATAAGGGTTTAATTTATCTACGGTTGGTTTTTGTGAGATATTCAAAGACAGATTATTTTTTTCCATATGGTTAACCAACAATTTCTGTAAAAGCCTCCCACATATGAGAATCCAAGCTACATCAGAAGTTGCTTTTCTATCAAGGTGCAGAATTAACAAGAGTTTTCTTATCCTTTTGTAATATTTTCTGTTTTATTCTCTGAACCCACATTTATCCAATTGTTGCTATAAATCTTGATATTTCCCCAGCAAATGCCATCAGACTAGGTTTCTCATATTCAGATTCTTGCCATTTTTTTATTACACATGAATTTTAGAGTTATGTCTATTGTCATGTTCAATCAAGCATACATAAAGTTTTAAATGCTAATTATTCTAGCACTGGATTTTGTAAACTATTTATGAGAGAGAGAGAAATTGAGAATGAGAATTAATGGCAAAGGACAACTTTTAGAATTTGATTCTCTCCTGCTGCTGTGTGGAATCTGGGGATTTTGCACACAGGGATCTTTACCCAGTGAACCAATTTGTTTGTCCTGCACTGTAGATATTCAGGAAGAAATGGTATGATTAAAATAGTGGTTGTTTAAGATTATAAACAGGAGGGAAGGGGAAGGAGGGTACTTCCAGAAACAAGGAGAGAGGGGATAATGCTACAGCAGAAAATACAGGCCACAATCAAGTACTGCAAGTAAGTAATGAGACATCTGGTTAAGCTCACAGAATTTCCTTCCTGGCCACTTGCAACTGATGGGGTTTGATCTCAACAGAAAGGGAGGGCATAGAGCCTGGTAGATAGAAGGTAATCATCCTGCAAATGGGAGACTGACCCCTCTTACCGCAGTCTCCTACTCTTATTCCATTTACCTTTGAATCTACTCTTATAATAAGACTCTATTTTAACAGCCTTTTATATATGGCTAGGAAATGACATCCAATACCCATCAGGATGGAGCCAAAGGCCGTTCAGGAACAGCAAAACTGGAAGAAGAAGAAGAAAAAAAAATAACCATAATTCAGAACATGAAAGACCCTACATTAATCATCAGAAACCAGGCCGGCCTAATCTCTCCCCATCCCAAAGCTCAGGGAAATTTGCGGAAGAGGGGGCTATAAGATTCTAAGAACCTAAAGGTGGGGAGGAGCAATGATATACAACATACTCCGTACACGTTAAGGCTGAAGTAATCACAATAAGACTTTGCATGACCTACACAATGACCAACATGTCATTGACCCCCCCAAAGTCTAGCATGGATCACAGGCTCTAAGATCCTTAGAGGCAAGGCATTAATAGTCACAATAGTATTTCTATATTAAAAGGGAACACAAAAAAGAGCTTTAGGCAATGCTACTGAGTCCCTACACTTCATCAGAGAGGAGGACCCATAGGGAAGTTTGACATGCACACTAAAATATGCTCCTAGAATGGGGGAGGCAGTGGGAGAAAGGGAAGGAGGGGGGAAAGGAAGAGGAAAAGGACGAAAGGAGCAAGGGGATCCAGGGAGGGGTGGAGGGATGGAGGGGAATGGGGTACCTATTAATTTTGTATGAGTGGAAAAAATAAATTAAAAAAATATTGGTTGCTTGTATACATAAAAATATCTTTCATTTCTCTTGTCATATTTATGATACCACTCCAGAAGTACAGTTGGATTTGCATGTGTTAATTCAGAAAAAAGCTAAAAGTTTAAGCAATTTCAGTATTTTATACTATGAATTTTATGTAATTATGTCAACAATGAGATATTATTATTTCCAATGTTATTATTTTATACATTTTTAGCATAAAAGACCTTATAGAAAGTTTTAATAAAAATTTATTTCAAAGGAATGATTTACTTATTGTTAAATTTTTCCAGTATGTTTTATTTGTACTTTAAATATACACAAATACATAGTTATGATCATATTTAATCTGTATTACTTACTGATTTAGTGTTATGTTTTGGTTTCTAAATTCTGCCAGTATATTTAGTACTTTTAAATTGGTTTACGTTTTCAATCTACTATTTTGAATAACACAAATAACAACTTGTAATAATACCCTAATCATAAAAAGTCAATAAATCAAAATTATTCCTGATGAATTGAGATTTATTAATATTAATTAATTCAAATTATTCCTGTATTTGTATTTTTAATTTGTGAATAAATAATTGGTAGTTTTACTTCCTTTATATTTATATATTGGCTTTAAAATTTATTTATTTATTTATGTGTGTGTGTGTGTGTGTGTGTGTGTGTGTGTGTGTGTGTCTGTGTCTATGTCTATGTCTGTGTCTGTGCTGGAGGGCATTGTGTGCTGTGGAGGACCAAGAGTAACTTGAAGAACCATCCTGGATTGTTTCTACCTCCTTCTTTCTTTGCTCTGGAAATGCCCAGGTATTTCCCACCAGGGGCAGAAGTGCAGGCTGTAGCTCTTTCTGCCTCGTGTTTTTTTACATAGGGTCTGAACTTAGTACTTTCTGTTTGTGAGACAGAATCTTAACCCATGAGACATCTCTCCAGCCCTTATATTGGCTTTAAAACCAATTTCTTTACTCTGAAATTATTTTGCCATTTTGGAATTATTTCCTCCTTGAATATTGATAGCTACTCCAGAGGAAATATTTTGGCTAGAGATTTTAATTTTGATTTTCTTGACTATAAAATATTTTCTTTACTTTAAAAGTAAGAGGAATATTCTTCATTTTGGAATACTTTCAACGTTCTAATGTGGCAAAATCAATGCTCATTCCTATTAGTATGATTGAAAGTTTCATTTAAAGTACAATAAATTATTAGTTTTTCATTAATTAATTTTAGTTTTATTTTTTAAAATAGCCTTTTAAATTTTTGGAGTACTTTTATATAAAGTAACTTGGGACTTAATACATGATGTGTATATATAGCAAATTAGGACAGACTGAATGATGTCCATCTACTTTATATCCATTCTGCTGATTTTTCTGTTTTCTGGCTCTTAAGAGCATTAATTCCATGTTTGTATATGCTCTTTTGTGTGTCTGATTCTAATTGAAGTTACTGCTTAAGTTTCTTAAGCTTATTTATAACTCTAATATCAAGGTTCTCTAATATTAAAGCTGGTCTTCTGTTGCATTAGAAAAAGAACCTGAAATTAAATTTTAAATTTTAAACTCACTTCAATATGGCTTCTTCACCAGTCTTGTTACTTTGACAACAGAATGTTTTCATTCTCACATCTTAAAATTAAAACAGAAACTTTTGTTTAAAGTAATTTATTAATTCCTTCTTTTAAATTTTTGTTCCAGTCAGTGCAGTATGTGTGTGTTGTGTGTATGTGTATGAATGTTCAGTGTGTGTCTCTGTGTATGTCATATAGAGAACTTATTGCTCCCTTCATTTTTACAATTTTACAACTACAAAAATTTTACAATAACTAAGTTGAACTAAGAGCTTTCCAATTGGCTAGTCAGCTATTCAGTTTTCCCTTGGGCTTTCCTGTCTCTGCTTCAATATTTGGTCAACTCACAAGCTTTCTACATGCTAACCAACAATTAGAAACTAAATTTTAAAAGCACTTTAAAATAATATCTAAACCTTTAAACATTTGGGGATAACTTTTCCAAAATATGTACGTATATTTTGAAAATAGGACTCATAGTAAAACGTTGAAGACAGTACAGAAAGAAATTAATGAGTTAACAAATAGAGAGACAAATGTGCATGTGCCTGGTAGACTCCATATAGGTTAAGATGTCCCTTGCCAGTCTCCTTCCTGTTTTTATCTTTACACATGTGTGGTCCCCTGGGTTTCTTCTGGGTTGCCTTTGATGGCACATCCCTAAGTACTTGGTTGAACATGAATCATATATCAATGGGTCTTGTGGTAAGCATCGTCCCTTTCCCTATCAGCATTAACCTGCATTGGTCTCCAGAGGATTGTAGGGCCTCTTTGATCTTTCTCCTTCCATGTTGGAAACATTCACTACATTTTATCACCGCTTTTATTTGAATTTCAAGAGCCTTGAAATTTTTATTCCTCATTCAAACAGTATTTTATCCCTTTTTGAGGTTTAAAACTATAAATACACTAGTGATTATCAAGCAACTATATCAAACACAGATCTCTAAAGTACAGACTCTATATCCAACAGCTTCCAAAATTTCCACTTAAATATTTCCCTTGCTTTGTAATTTTTCATTTATTTAAAAGTAAATTGGTTGCCCAATTTAGAACTTTATGTTTTTTCTCTCTTTCACTAACATTCTTTGGACTCTAGTATTCTCAGTTTTTATAAGATTATTGCCTACACAGAAAGACTTTTGCAACAAAAAAGTTTTTAAAATTCTGTATATGTCACCACTGTTTTCTTACAATTTTGTCCTTTATAGTAGCTCAGCAATCTTTTTTTCTTTGCATCTTATCTTGCATATTCCTGGGGAAGGCACAAGGGAACAAGATTCATACATGCTTTCATCATTGCTATTTACTTATCTATCACCTGTCAAGGCAGCACTATAAACACTTATAAAACTTTAAATAGTAAATGATCTTGTAATTAATATTATTGTAGGATACAGTAGACATGGTGGTAAGGAGTCAGGAAAATTACAATTTCTACTCAGTATGATTTTTGAAAATCTTAATATTTGGAAATCTATTAGTATCATGTCTTGATATATTTCAGAAAGCTTGGCATTGCTTAAGTTAACTTATTATCTGTCATAACAATTGGTGTGATTTAAATTTAACTCCGGGAAAGCCCAAAAACTTTAATATTTCATTATATAAGCTAATGCTGGACAAGTGAGCTCTATAACTGTGTTGTGCATGGCACTTATTAACATACTCTGGGGGAAAGGGTTACCATTACGACTTCCTATTACAGGTAAATTCACTGAAGGATAATTTCAGTTCACTGAGGGATAATGATAATATGCCCACTGTTAGGTTAAAGACAAATTAAAATTACCTTTTCTTATTTTACTCATGACACATCTTTTATTGAAACTTAGTGTTTGTACAGAACTGAACTTTACTCTTTAATTCTGTGGTATATTTGCAATATCTTTAATTTCGAGGCATATTTGTAGGACACTTTAGTGATTCAAGAGGCATTTTTAATTATGACCAAGATAGAAAAGTTGGCCCTTTAAAATTTTAGTAAAAATCATATTTTGAATTCAATGAAATGATTGAATTTCAATTTTGCTGCCATAAAGTAAAGAGAGAAAAATAAAAAATTGAAGATTGGACTTTAGGGGCAATACTCTTATAATGATAAAAAATAAAGGTTATCTGTCAGGTATATCAATGAAGAGATGTCATTGATTTTAAGGCATCTTCAGTGTATTCATTTTACCCTTTGCTATGAGTTTTTACTATTAGATTTACAGTTATGTCAGTACAGTAGAAAATTACTTTGAATTATCAAACATACCTTATTTTAAAGTGTCTATCACCAGTAACAGCAATAATGACACTTTTTTGCATCCACTTTTAGAATACCTATTGTGAAGTTCATGAGAAAAAAAATTAAAGATTGTAATACTTTGAAAAAATTGTACAAGTTTCATGGTTTGAGTGCAAAATATCCCCATAGGCTCATGTGTTCGAAAGCTCGGCCTTAGTTGTTTACACTGTTTTAGAAAATGATGTAACAACCTTGCTGAAAGAAGTGAGATAAACAGTATTCAAACACTGCTATGCCTTCATCTACTTGATCCACCCTAAACATGAGCCATAATAAACTTTACCTTACCTTATATGCTGGTCATTCATTCTGCTGCTGTGAGAT
This sequence comes from Typhlomys cinereus, assembly GCA_023101885.1. Classification (NCBI taxonomy): domain Eukaryota; kingdom Metazoa; phylum Chordata; class Mammalia; order Rodentia; family Platacanthomyidae; genus Typhlomys; species Typhlomys cinereus. The sequence goes on along the minus strand of JALPQD010000281.1, from coordinate 2,971,422 downwards.
TCCACTGAGACTCAAACAACTAAAGAGAAAGGGGATGTTTTTTGGCTTATTCCTCCAGAAGGGAAACGCAGGACCCACAACAGAAGTTAAGGGTTAGTTAAGTCACATCCATCATGGAGACTGAAAGAGAAAACTGCAAACTTCCAGAGCTGACTTCTTGTGGAAGCAGGGCAGGGCTAGCCAACTTCAAGACTCTGTGACCTGCCTTCCTCCAACAATATCCCACCTCCTAAAGTTTCAATAGTTTTCTCAAATATCAACTAAAGATTCAAACACATGACAAACACAGACTAAAGCCCACTTCAAGATATGAACCACCCTAAGTTTAACATAAAAAGTCCCAACATGGACCAACGTGGTCCAAAATTCCAAAGTCTGATGCCTTCTGTAAAATCAAAAGACGAATTACATACTTTTAAAATATCATGGCGCAAAATAAACATTCTATTCCAAAAGGGAGGAAAGATTGGTCTAAAATAAGACCAATAAACAACAGGACAAACTCCATGGCAATTAGGCTTTAATGCCTCAGCATAAAATGAACGGCATTGGGAAATCACAAATGTAGAATGAATGAAAAATTTTTCCAGAAATACTTCTATAGATTAATATCTAGAATATGTGAGAAATGTAAAAATTATTTCCCCAATAAAGGATTCCAATCAATAATCTACTAGTGGATTTCACAAATAATTCTCAAAAAAACCAAATTCTTAATAAACATTTTAAAGTGTTCAATATCCAACCACCAGAGAAATACAAAAAATGACATTTTGCCATAATGATAGATGGTAACATGCTTGTCTCCCAAAATGCAAAGCTAAACTGCTTTGAGATTCCATTTCACCACAGTCAGAAGCTCTATCATCAAAATACCAAATGACAATAGTAACGGGAAGAGTGCAAAAGAGGAAAGTGTTATTCCCGGTTGCCAAAGGTGTAAACTGGCATAGAAACTATGGGAAATACTGTAGAGATTTCTCAAAAACCTAAAAATAGAAAGCATGTGTGACATTCAAGCTTGAATGTCAATTTGGGTAGATCTGGGATTAACACCAATTCTGCCCTCAATAGAAGAGATTATTTGTAAGAGATTATTTAGAAGATTTGGAAGTGATTATTTAGAAGAGATTAATATATTTGAAAAACAATGACCAATACTAAGTGTGTTTGGTCCCTGCTAGTGGCAGGCCAGATAAAAAGTAGTACAAGAAAAGCGTTCTCATTCTTGTTCTTTTTTTTAATAAACATTTTTTATTATTATTTCCGCTCATACAAACTTAGTAGGTACATGGGTTCCCTCCTCCTCCCCCCTCCCCTCACCCCTCCCTCTTCATCCCCCAGTACTCCCCCCCCACAATCCCCGGAGAATCCTTTAATGTGCCTGCCAGACTCTCCTCTGGGCTCCCTCACTCTTGTTCTTGTCCTGTGTTGTCAGAATATCTTTCCTGCTACTGCCATCTTCGACTGAAGCCAGAACCCAGCTTCTTCAACTCACTAAAGTGAATGAAGCCCAGAAACTCTATTCAACAATCTTCTAGCCCTCAGCAACAGACTAAGACAAACTGAGCAGCCATTGATGAACTACCTATTCATCTCCTATGTCAACCCAATAAATTCCCTTTCTAACGTACATTCATTTCTATGAGTTTATGTGCTTTATTCCTCTACTTTCAATGCAAACCATTCTAAATAAAAGTGGACTGAGAGAAAATTAGCAGTATCAGAAGCTTCAATACTAACCACACCACCAGATAGTAAACTTCCATCTAAACACCTCTCATTTAGCTTTAAATAAGAAAAGATCTCAGCACCCAAATAAGATACAGCTTAGTGCAATGGAAGAGCACTGAAACAATCAATCAGAGTACAGAGTACTGGTGACCCTAAAATTCTCAGGTGGAATCAGACCAGCCAAATCTTACCTCATCTTAAGGCTTGAGAAATGTGTGGATAAGGGGACAGTAAGATTATAAGAGCCTAAAGGTGGGGAGGTCCACTTCTGGTCAGGGTATTCCACTCAATACAGGATTGCTGTATCTAGGAATTTGCTGTAATAAGACTTACCCACTTTCACATATCAACTCTCCCCCACAGAGTAGCAAGGAATTCAGAAGAAACAATTGCAAGCACTTGGAACTTTAGGAGCTAGGGCTACATAGGGGAAGGGGAGTGCTCCTATCAGTGGGTCTACCCAAGGAATGGCCACTTAATATGCCATAGAGGCATGGGCCTCTGTCAGAACAAGAACTGAAAGGCTATCCTAGGGCCCATACAAGCAGATAAGCAGAAAGATCGGGAGTTAAAGGGATGGATTGTTGAAGGAAGCCAAGGGAGAGAGTGGGGAAGGAGCAGGGGAAGGGATATCACTCATGTTTGTAAAAGTAGAAAACTAAATAATAATAATAACATATTAAAAATGCAAGTCATCCTGGTTAAAGACCTTGTGGTAAGAAATAACACTTGCAAAACTTATAAAGTCTCAAACTGTCTCACAAAAATGATTTAACAAATGATTTGACAGTCAGTTTTGAGTCTTTTGCTCTTCTTTACTAATTATTCTGTTTACTAATTCATTCTCATCAGTAATGTTGAAACTCATTTAAAGCACTTACAAATTTGGTTGCTGTTGCCTGTACTGTTAAGAAATAAAATCTCATTGGATTTTCAGTGGAATGAACTGGAAAAAGATTACATGGGAAAAGGTTTAAGTGAGGAGGAAAACAGAATAGGAAGGAGAAGAAGCAGAAAATATTAAATATCAGTAACTTTGCAGGAACTTTTAGAAGCACATCTTGCTAAAACTCACTGATATACTGTTGTATGCAGAAAAACATAATTGGATCATAGTATCGAAATTAGTCTTTTGTTATTCTTTCATTCTTATATCTAATATATATAGACATTTCAAAAATACTTATTTTGTATCTATTGTAGGATATGAGGGTGAACATGAGTGGAGATATTTATATTTTTAAACAAAATTCAAGAGAAAACTTTGCCAGTGTATAAATCTAGATAAGTCTGGGCCTAAATGAAAATATAGTGCTTTTAAAAAGACTGGCAAGTTATTGTCAAAAATTAATACAGCAAGTATTAATTTATTACAAATATTTGTTGCTGAACACTATTTGAAGATTGCATATGTGGTTGTCAAAGATGAGATTCTGAGTTTATAAAACTTACATGGCAGTAGAAATTGATGTGGAATGAATAAGGAAATAAGGAAATAAAATAATATTTTGGGATTGTCATTTTATATTCGACAGTTTTCTCCAGACAAGTCATTAGGAATAAAGTTGAAGGAAGAGAGAGAGAGAGAGAGAGAGAGAGAGAGAGAGAGAGAGAGAGAGAGAGAATGCCTAACATAAACAGTGATGGCTGTGTAGGCTGAGAAGTCCACAACCTGCCATTTGGTGATTCAGGGCTTTATAAAGCAGGTGATAAAACAGAAAATGAATCAGATCATGAACAAATAGAGTTTAGATTTTCTCAAAGTTTTTGCTTTAGTCAGACACTCAGAGAAATTTCTGCAATCAAGACCACTAATTGAAATAAAGAAACAGAAAGAAATTGACAAGATAGATAAAAGCAGACAGTGAAAATAGTATGAAGCAGGAGAATGACCAATTATGAGCCTGCAAAATGTCTCAGCTGGTAATGGTTCCTGCCCTAAATCTGGTGACCTGAGTTTGATCTCTTGAATTACAAGGTGAAATAAGAGAACCAACTTAAAAAGGTTGTTCTTCAATCTCCACACACAAGCCATGGTATGTGATTTTCTCATTCTCTGTCTATGACTCTGTGTCTTCTCTCTCTTTCTCTCTCCTCTCTCTCCTTCCCAAATGAAAGAAATGAAGATGACTATTACAAGACCTATCCACTCTTCTGTAGATCACATCTCATTTTTGCAGTTAAAAGAATGATCTACATGATATACTTTATCCTGTTCCCATTCTTGTAGAGTTTTTCTTGGCATAAATTATATTGTATACATTCCCAGATAGATTTTTTTTCCTTTTTCTCCTGACATATCATAAGTTCTTCAAAAAAGATAAAATAACTTTGCTCTATATTAGATAATATTTAACTCTATTCATAAATCATATTTACATTAAAATATTTACATTTATGCACCAATGCAGAATTGCTTCATTTTTCTCATGACTTAAAAGACAATTAGTATAGGTGTGTGTGTGTGCAGAACATTTTCATGAATTACCTATGAAGGACTCTCAGAATTAAAGGCAGAGTTCCAGGAGGACCTAGTCATACACTCTTGCCTATATCATGTGAATAATGATGGCATATTTTCATCAAATTCTCAGACGAGTGTTACTGCATCAAAACAGTAAGAAAATCCAATTGGTCAAGATTACGCACATAAAAAATTGTTTTCATTTAAACAGTGAAATCAGCTTCCTATGCTGTCATAGTTTGATATTAGTGTCACCTTGGCAAGTGAAGGCATTGAGTTCTGGGCAGTTGTGAGAAATTAATAGTTGAGTTAAGCCCAGAACAAGACTAATTGATAAGCAGAAGTAGGCCCTAGCAAATGAATAAGATGGGGGGAACTGGTTTAGGATATTGGCATCCTTTGATATACTAGGCCAGACATGATGGTCTGAGAAGTAAGGATTGTCCCTTTCTCAGCAGTCTTTGGATACAAGATAGCCAGTTTCCCTTGGCTCCTGATGTTGATATAAGCTCTCTGGCCAAGATGGAGATGGAATAGTATACAAGAGTCATTATAAGTCAGAATAAAATCCATTAATCTCTTAAGACATTTGGCCTTGAATTTATTGTCAACAATGCAGAGCAACTACTGCAGTTTTTTTAAAAAATTTTTGGGAACAACAATGTAAGACACAGCTTTGCATTCACAACATCACAGCTAGGATGCACACAATATATACTACTCTGATCTTTAAGTGGGTAATCTTAAGTGGGACATTCCAAGATCATGTGCATTAGATATGTGTTTTTTATTCTGGCTTGTTTTTAATGGAAGCATAAGAAGAATAATTGTATTTCAATGACAACATAGCTTTCAATTACTATTAAATTGTGATGATTGTTGGCAAGATAAGTAAACATACTTAGTTCTAGGCCTGACTACATGAGATTGATCCCTCAAATGTATGTGGTAGAAGGACAGAACTACCTCCTACAGAATGTTCTCTGATATTCACAAAAATGCAGTTAAACATGAATGTGCCCAGGCACATACCTAGTGAATATGTAAATGTAAAAACGATTATAAAGACTCATGTTTAAGTTTCTTAATTGTACATAATCCCATTTGTCAACTCTTGGAATTATCTCTTGTGCAATTGGAGTCCTGTTTCATTTCTTCATAGCTTAATGATATCATAAAATGATCAACTTAATAAATAACAAAAAATAAACACTATATTTTCTGAAAGGCATTAGTTACTGTAAATAAAGCAAATAATATGTTCAAATTCCAAGTGTAAATATTTCATTTGCCAATTCTGTTTTCAGTTACAGTCACAAGATGTTTTTTCTACACCTGAAAATATTTCATGGGACCCACAAAGTCTAGCATGGATCCTTAGAAGCAAGCGATTAACAGCCACAGTAGTGATCCTATACTAAAGGGGAACACAAAAAAAGAGCTCTAGGTAGGGCTACTGACCTTACACCTCATCAGAGAGGAGTATCCAGAGGGAAGTTTGACATGCACACAACAGGATGCTCCCGGAATGGGAGGAACAGGGTACTGGGAAGGGGGAGGGGGCACTGGTAGAAGGGGAGGGAGGGAGGAAGGGAAGGGGATGGACGGGAAGGGAGTAAGGGGATCCAGGGAAGTGGTGGAGGGAGGGAGGGGAATGGGGTACCTATCAACTTTATATGAGTGGAAGAAATAAATTTTAAAAATTCTCACCAGACCAAAAGAAAATATTTCATGGGAATAAATAATTTAAGTACAGTTAGTCTGGTTCAATTTGGTGAATCTTTGGTGACTAATGAATTCAGATCTGGTCTGATAGTATAAATATTTACAGAATCTCAAAGTAAGTTTGACAATCTTGCCTTTGATATTTTGTACCAGGAATATTTTTCATTCCTTTAATCTTTAATTGTTGTTAGATTTATTCACATTTCATATGTGTCATATTTATTTAAGATGTAAATGACAGAGTTTATCAAAATTCATTACCTTTAATTTAAAGCTATTGATTACAATACATATCAAATGAAGGTAGTATATTGTGCCAGTCTTTGCCATCAAGTTTTCATGAGGAAAGGAAAAGTAGGAATTCTCATTTATCTTCCTGTACCTGAAGTTCATAATGGCACTTTTCATTTGGTTTCATGCATTCATTTTTAAATTGCATTTAAATGCTTCATACTAAATCATTTTTCTAGTATTTTTCCTTTGGATATTAAGGAACATAACCCATGACTCAGCGTGAATCAAATAATCCTTTTAATGAGAAGATGAACTCAGCCACAATCTTTCTTTGATTTTTTTATTCTTTTATACAAGTGTGTTAATTAGAAATGAGTCAACGGTAGCAAGAAGAGTTGCTACCCAATTTAATTACATTTCCTTCAAACAATAGAAGTGAGTACCTGACACTCTGTATTCTTCAAGTTACACATTAAGAACAGTTTTGTATTATTAGTGAGAATTTAAGTTAGTTCAAGTGGTAACATAACTTGCATTAGATATGTGTTTTTTATTATGGCTTGTTTTTAATGGAAGCATTAGAAGAATAATATTCTATGTATTTAAAAGGTTTTCAAAGTAATCAGATTTCTTTTTTTTTCTTGCCAAACACCTCAAATTTTACTCAAGTTAAAAAAGTAATGTGACACATTATTATAGAAAAACACACAGCAAAGAACTCTTCCTTTAAAGGCAGAAGGGCCACATGGAAAGTTGGTATGCATTTTTATTTTTACTGTAAAATGAAACCAAAGTTATATATTAGAAGTGTAACTGTAATTTTCTCTCTAGAAATGTGACATACATGTTTTCTGGTGGATGGTAATTCACCAAAACTGACAGATGACTGTCAAAAATGTGGACTGTCCCCCACTCAAGTTGAACTGCGTGGGGTGCATTGTGTTGGCAGGAGAGATTTTGATGGAAATAAGAAATTGCAGGGTTGCTACCTACTCAACAGAAAACCCAATGCACTGGCTTCCACACAGAGGACTATAAGAAAGCATGCACAAACAACTTACCATGCTATAGTAGCAGAACAGCTTTTAGTCTACTTCCAGCACACAGATTATTTTTACTGGTGCCCAGAAAAGGCACAATGTAAGACACAGCTTCGCATTCACAGCTAAGAAGCACACAGAATATGATACTCTGATCTTTAAGTGGGTAATCTTAAGTGGGGCATTCAAGTATCATATCCACTAGGTTAACCTGAGTTTTCATCTATAAAAAATATTTTTTTGTTTCTTTTGAAAAGAATGCTTGAAAGATACCTACAGAAACAATGGGACTATGTCAGGGCCAGCAGAAGACTGCTACAGGTACTGCAAATGTGAGACTAGAGTTCATTTTAATATGTAGCTTTTGAGTACAAGACATCTCTCAGTTGATTCCTGTAGTCAAGGTGAGCTATGACCATGGGAGATGCCGAAATCAGACCAGGCAGCTGGCTCCAGGAACTCCCAAAATAAAAACACCCAGACCAAAACTAAAAACAAAACAAAACAAAAAAAAGAACAAAAACAAAAACAAAACCCTTTGAGTCTGAAGACTGAAAGTCAACTGTGTAAAAAAGAGTGGTAGGTGCACGCAAGGGGCAAAGGACTATTGATGGCAAGTTCAGGCACACTACTGACACACTAACAAGCTTGCGGGGAGGCTCCAGTAGAAACCACCAACACTCCTTGCTCCAGGAGTAACTCAGATGCTCTAGGGAGAAGTGCCTGTGTAATCTCCTCCAGGGGAAGGAGATCATCGCTGAATACAAGGATGTGTTTCTGGAGAAAGGACCAGGGTCATGTTGTCTGGCACCCATCAATACTTCACATGAATGAAGGGTTGTGGCACAGTTAGTCTTTCCAATATGTAGCTCATTAGCCCACGTCTCTCTGAGCCTGAGGGCTGGTGACATCACAGTGTCCCACCTGGTTGTCTAGCAGTGAGACCTAGTGCCGCAGGTTGGTCTAGGAAGCTGGGGTAGATACGGAGACTTGCACAGGGAAATAACCACCAGACCACTGTGTTAAGTCCATCCATGGCCTTTCTTTTCTGCTCTGTAGTCCAGGAACATTTCCTTAAAAGCCAGAAAATCCATTAATGCGAGCAGCATGTGATATATGTCTCAGCCATTTCATCTTCATAGTCCTGCAGCATCGTGGTGAAAGCCACCATGGTGAAGCCAGGGATGTTCTCCAGCAGCTGCTCTTCAGTGTACTTCTCTAACCAGGGAAATACATTCATTAACAATGTGTGTAGATGAGTCTATTCTCTTCTGCGTCTTCAAACTCCTGGTAGTATTTTTCCATAAAATTTTTCAGCAGCAACTGAGACTTGCCATTCATGATGATATCCTCTAGACACCCAACCACAGCATCAAATTCTGCACGAGCTCTCTTCCTGCACAGCATGTATCTCTTTGGAGCCTCATTCACCTGCCCACCCATTGGCCACAGCCCACCATGCCTCCTACAGCACCTGCCACTTGGGCCCTGCCTCTCCACTCTGCTCTGAGAAGCCCCCAACGTCATGGATGACAGGTAGTCAGTGACCCCCAAGGCAACCCCTCCCCTCACTGCCGGGCCTGCTCAGCGCCTAAGTGTGAGGCCTGGCCTCCAGCTCCAGGATGAGCCTGGCAGTAGCTGGGCCTTCTAGCATCCACAGGGACACGGCTCCAGAGGAATCAGATTTCTTAAGAAATATGAAATTAGGGCTAGAGAGATGTCTCAGGGGTTAAGACCCTGTCTGGCACACAGAAGATCCTGAGTTCAGATCCCAGGTCCCATGTAAAATTGCCCTGAAGAAATGGCGATGGTTGCACTTCTGGCCCTGGTGGGCGGAGCCTGGGAAACCTCAGAACAAATCAAGAAGGAGGTAGAAAGGTAGAAGCAATCCAGGATGATTCCCAAAGTTACCTTTCATCCTCCACAGGACACAGTGTCCCCTGATACACACACACACACACACACACACACACACACACACACACACACACACATAAATAAAATAAAAATAAAATAAATAAAAAATAAAACCAGAACAGATGATAAACAATGAAGTTAATTGAAAACATGCATAGTATGAAATATATCAGATAAAACATTTGAAATTCATGAGAAAATATAATCTTTTAATGCATTTAAAAACTCAAGGCAACTTATTTGAGAGCTCTTTCTTTATACAGGGTTAAATAAGTATGAATATAAAGAATTTATCTAAAGGTTACAATTCTTTTGACTTATGTATTGATTGCATTTGAAGCAGTAACCTAAGATTTAATGTCATTTATTAAAATTTTTAATGTTTAAATGCTGTTGGAATAAGTAACATCTAACCTTTTTTCAAAACTTTTAGGCCTTCTCTATTGCTAATAATTTAGGGAAAGAAATTATGAGGAAATTTGCTTCTTTTCCAAAGTATCTCTTTCACCTTCTGAACAACTAACTTAATTTTCTAATACATTTTTCTTGATATGTTCTTCAGAACTTGAGGAGACCAAAGGAATGTTTCAATTTTGACACATCAGTTAAAGTCCAGTGAAATTTAGCTAATATATAAATGATGAAAAAATACATTTCAAAAGGGGAATTGATACATGGTATACAACAGTATATTTTACTAAGATTTCCTAAAATGACATTAGAATGTGTTATAATTTTAAAGGTTAATATTAGAAATGAATAGAGAAAATATGCTTATTTCTTTGGTTTGGAAACTAATTTTATCATGGATATAATAGTAGTCAAAACAAAAGCTATAACTCAAAAATCAAGAACACATGTGTAATATGTGGCCATGTGTTTTGTGCTAATGATTCTTGCATTGAATAATGTATTATCGTTGTTGTGTAAGCTCGACGTTTTCTTCAAACTGGCATATACTGAATTACTTCTCTATTTTCTGCAGTGTTAATTAACCATTTTAGCTTTGTTTTGAAACATTACCTGAGTGACTTATAATTAAACTGGACATATTACAAAAGTGATAAGACTGTGGGAATAAAAAACAATGAATGACTTAATTATACTTTAGGAGTTAGTGATGTGATGTATTTAGAACTCTCTTTTCAACTCTACCATAAAACTAGGACAAAGGCATCTAATCAACCATGTTGGCTAATGTATTGTGTAAACTATATTTCTTTTTTATGTAAAGCAATGTTAATTTACAACAGATTCCCAGGTTTAAAAGAAAAGGTGGGAAAATAACTTACATTCTGATATTCTTTAATCATGATTTTCTTTAATTTTGTTTCTTTACTCTTAAAGTCATTCATTATGAGTAGGTACATGATAACCACTAATTAAAACTCAGGTGATACAGGCAACAGAAAAGAAGTTATCGCCAGTTGTATTTTTAGATTATTCAGTAGAAGAAAAGTAAATTAAAACAATGTCCTTTTCTGCTTCTCTGTCATAAGAGATATATATTTGTTTTAAAATTCATGTTGTCTGAAAATTGTTATCTAATGTTATCAAATATAAATAAAAAATTAACTAACAATAGAAAAGCTTGGATTCATTCCTTGAAGAACAGCTTCTAATTCTGACACTGTGAAACCTTAGCTGATATCACAAGGGAGATTACCTGATCCTTTCTTTATGGTACATAAAGAAAGTTTAAAGGCCACAGAGACAGCTTAGCAACTTAGGTGCCTGCTCTTAAAACTGATGGTCTGCTTCAGAATCTCCAAGACGGGCATGCTGGATGGAGAAAACTGCCATCCAGAAGTCATCCTCTGACTTCCACACAAGTGCCATGGCACTCACATTACTTTCTCTCTTCTCTTTCTTTCTCTCTTTCTCTTTCTTTCTCTCTCTCATAAATACATCTCTGAGTGAGGTATTTTCTGTTGTCCAATTCAGAGGACACTTTGGTACATAACAGAGTTTATTGTTTTAGCAATGACAGCCATTTCTTTCCTTGTAGTCTTAACATTTTTCTATATCAAGCATCACAGCTTTTTTATTTCATTCTGTCTGATTCCTTGCTCTTTTTCCACCATAAATATGAAAAAGAGCACTAAAAAGAATCCATGCCACCCTTCTGAGGCTATGTTGTCTAGAACCTTCCTCTCTCAAACACTTTAAATTCAGGCAAAATTTCAGGAGCAAGGAAGATTGAGGCCAAACTTCACACCAAAACATAGCTTCAGCTGCTACTAGTTTGCTCCAATAGCAGTCTTTGTTGCCTTCTGGATTACCATAAGCTGGGCTTTCACTATCTGCGTTTATCTCTGAATTACTCTTTTTCATGCTCTTACAGGAATGCCCTTAAGTTCTATCTCCAACACCTAAGGAATTTCGTAGACCAAAGTTTCAATGATCTCCAAATTTCCCCAAATAAACAGTTCCAAAGACATACCACATATCACAGCAATAAATATACTTCTAAAGAACCAGATTTTCTTTGACCATATCCCACTACTCAGAATTAATTCCTATTATTTCTTTTATTTGTGTTGCTGTGTGACAATATTCATTATTATAGTTTGATACAGGTGTCAACTTGACAGCACTTGGAAGTCTGGGTACATTTGTAAAGACCTGGTAGGTGAAGAGGTAAGCGCCAAGGAAGTCTGAAAGAGACTGATTTAAAGGGCAGTCCAGGCCATGGTGAATGGGGCTAATCCCTGAGCAGGTGAATGCAACTAAGAGAATCGGTTGGGAGAAGTTTGGGCAGACATGCTGGTCTGGCAAATGAGGACTGCCCCTCTCAGCAGTCTTTGTCGATTTGGTATGATCTCTTCTACCAAATGGACATGGAATTGCAGCCAAGATTTGTAAAGCAGAGTAAAATCCCTTGTTCTCTTAAGCCATTTAGTCATCATTTTATCAGCAACATGCAGAGAAACCTCCACACTTCTACAAACAGCTTATGGGAGAAAAAGGAGTATTATTTGGCTCATGGTTCCTAGGGGGAGATATGGTCCACTATGGCCAAAAAGGCACTGTAGGAGACAGAAGCTGATCAGGTCCCAGCGGTCACTATGAGGTGGAGAAACCTAAAGGCAAACTGCTAAGAAAGCAGGAAGGGCTACCAAATCTCAAGTCCTTTCCGCTGTGACGGGTCTTCTCCCAGTAAGGCTCCACCTCCTAAAGGTCCACTGTCTTCCCAAGCATCCACATCAGGAAAGTATTTAAACACGTGAGCCTCTATGAGACAGCTCACATCTCAACCATGATAGGTGGGGACTGTGCTCACCTTGTAGCAAAAAGGTGACAACTGTTGAATTTGCTGTAAGGTTAAATTCTCTGAAACGAGACCTGGTACTCTGTGAAATGTGACCTAATGATCTGAAAGTAAATATTAGAGCTTGAGGAAGAAGCAAGGATGCACCAGGGTAAACTCAGAATGCAACCAAGAAAGAATGAAATTGGGAGATTTTTGATTCTTCCATTGGTTTCTAGCTCACACAAACAGTGTTATCTGTGGAGTAAGAGTTTTCAAAGAGCATTTCTCAGAATTGGGGCAGTACTTCTTGTCTTAGGAGACAGACTTACTGTATTCCACAGCTAATGAGATTGTGTTCTGCAGATACCATACTACTAGTTCAAGAAAACATATTTTATTCATTGTAAGCAAATATTCATTAGAATTTATATATATAACTATATATATAGAAAATTATAGTAACAAAACAATAATTATTTGAGAGAAATTCTCAGTACCATAAAAGGAACTCATCAATATTATTATGTTATTATTATTGTGATATTACTCTACCTTAGTGCCAACTATGCAGTGTTCTCCCATACTTTCCTCACTTATTCTCCCTACATATTGGTAGATACTATTCTAAACTTTCAAGAGAATAATATTGTTATATTTAAGAGCTATACTATATGATATTTGTTTCTTTTCCTCCTTATAATTCTCTTTTCACTGCTGTGAGACAACACCCAAACACAACTTAAGGTAGTAAAAGGGAAGATTTATTTTACTTAGAGTTTGTGGCACTACCGATTCAGGGAGGCCCTAGCCTCGATTCCCAACTACTGACAAGCTCAGGACATGTCTCAATAGAGGAACCATACAGGCAGAGGGATGAACAACCAATGGGAAGGAGGGATGAACAACCAATGGGAAGTGGCCATCTAACCTGCTTCTATAATGGACACCTAGTAAACAGCTAAATGATTGGTGGCTGTTCTCCCCCTCCCCCTGAGTAGAGAGGTGGACACCTGATTGGACCCTTGGCCCTATATAAACCCAAACACTTTCTGAATAAGGCTGTCTGCAGCAAACTCATCCTCTGCTTGCTTGCTTCTCGCCTGACACCAGGGGTCTGGATGGTGACCCTGGGCCTGCTCGTCCCTTCTAGTCCCTTCGCCTCCAATACGGGAGGCCCCTGCCGAATTCTCCCTCCTTTTCCTGGCTGGCCCAGTGGGGATTCAGCAACAACAGTTCACGAGGGAAGATGCAGTCATCACAGCAGAAAAAAACACGGCAGGGAAGGCTGTAATTGGAGGTAGCTTAGTTTACTATGGACATCATGATGGAAGCCAAGAAGCACTTTGTAGTATTGCTAGGGGAGGCATTTGTGTCTAACCAACCTCAAGGTTACCACCTGTGGCATCCCTTCCTCCAGAAAGGACCCCCTTCCCAACATTATCTCAACCTTCTCAAACATTAAAATCAACGAAGGATGCAAGCGCACCTAATATTTAAACCATATCACTGGTTTATTTGCTCAGTGGTCTCCAGTTACAACCTTACTGTCACAATTTTATTGTTATTTTAGTTGAAAACTACACACTTGTGTAAATATATAATATTTTGTAAACTCTATTTATCAGGTATTCAACACTTAAGTTGATTCCTTTTCTTGGTTATTATGCGTTATTTACTGAAATCATAGGCCTGTAGCTATTTTGTCGGCTCAGTAATTTCATTTCTTTGTATTCATATGTTGTAGTATGATTTCTTCATCATACAAAAATTTTGAGTATTAGCTTTTTGAGAAGCTACTGTACGGATTTGTACACTTACTGTAATTACTAATGTCCCCAACAGCAGTCTTGGTATTTTTTTTTTTTTTTTTTGCTTCACAGACTCTGCAATACACATTTTTATAACTATATTCTCTGTAGTAAGTTGATACCTCAGTATGTTTTTTAATTAATTAATTTTATTTTAAGCTTTTCACATATGCATGTGTGTATTTGTTCATATATTTGTGGGGGTGCGCATATACAAGAGTGCATTTAAATGTGTGTGCCTGCAGAGACCCAAGGGTGACATCAGACATTATCCTGGGTTGATATGCCTCCTTATGACTTTACTCTTGAGTTTCCCATGCTCTGCATTCCTGGGCTGGAATTACAGGTCACTGCCATTCCTCTCTGCATTTACACATGACATCTGTGGATCCAAACTCATGTGCTTCTGCTTGAGAGACAAAGACTTTAATTTCTGAGTTATCTCCCCAGCCTCTCATTGTGGATTTGAGATCTTTCTCTGTGATGATTTGTAATGTTGATCATTTCTCATATATCACTTGTCCATTTGTAGTTTTATGTTCTTAGAATTTTGATTTAGGTATGTTGCTCATTTTAATTTGATTTCTTTTGTGATCGGGATCCTAATTCCTTTCTCATATGTATGATTTACAAACATTTTCTACTACATGCTAGGATGTTTCCTCAGTTTGTTCATTACCACAACTGCCAATATACAATGAGGTGACTGTATAAAGACCACACCAGGTCTTTTTAAAAAGCTATGAAGAAATGCATGTGTGAGGAGGTATACATGTTTAACCAAATTTGAATTTTGGACAAACTATATATGTTTCAAAACATCCTGTATGCATGCACTTTAATTTAATTTATACATGGGTTTTGAAATTAATTAAAACCAAGACATTAAATTCAGTGAATGAGAATAAGGAAGAAAGTGACAAATATACTCACTATATTGGCTGTCCTAAATGTCACAGACTTATTTATTCAACTGCAGCTTATCCTAAAGGATTTTCTTTCTTGTTATACTTATTTTGGTTCCCAGTCTTATGGAAAAGCTCTCATGTGAAATAACACTACTCAGCTTTAGAGAAAGATAGAGTTAGAGCATTGGCTAAATTTTAAAGCTTTCAAATAAATAATTGCTTGAATTTCATTTCTTTTAGATATGTTGTAATATCTTTGGTGAAAACAGAAGAGTAAATTTAATTCAATTATGCAGCATGTGTTTTCTACATTACTGTATCTTTTATTTCTATGATTTGATATCATGTAGAAGACATATATGCCCAAATCTTAGAGTGCATAAGAAAGAGCAAGTTGACAATTCAGCTACCAAGTGTGATCATGTTTGTTTTTAAAAACTCTGTAAATAGTATTCACTTGGCCAGTAGTTGTTTCTCATGGGCACAAAGTTTGTGACATCATTTTGCTATTTAAGTTTGTTTGTTTCACCTTCAAAATAGATTTAAAATTGCCACATAATTGATATTTGTGTTGTTTCTACAAAATATTTTTCTTTGTTGTACAATAAAAAAGTTGTAAAAATATAATTTCATGAATTAAATTTATTTGTTTAAATGAAACAGGACAGACTTTTGTAATCTGCCAATGATCCATAGTTTTTATAAATATGAATTAATCTTTATATAAGAAAAATTAAAGAACTATTGTCAAAATTTTGCATGACAGAAGATATATTGTTAATATCTCAAACTTATGTGTATGGATATGCAATATTAATAGAAAAAGATTATTAATTAAAATAGTATAAAGTAATTTATGTATTCAGTGTCATATTCACAAAAATGTGAATCTCACTCTATGTACAAATTTTTGAGAAGCAGTTTCTGAGGGAAAAGAGCATGTGATAAAATGTGTTTTACTTGCTAGGCTCTATTTTCTTTATAAAGTGTTTGATTTCCTGTCTCTAATATATTATGTAACCTCCTCAATACATTCAGAGAATATTGTCAAAAGTAGATGACACCGTATGCTCAATTTCTCACCATCTTTCTAATTAGTCCTTTGTAACTCTTTCTCTGTCTCTAATCCTCTTTTGTTACCCATTGTATTTTGATAAAATAGTTCCCCTGCTTCTCAAAAGCCTAGGAACCTGGCAAGTTCACATATTACAGTATTTAGTTAAGTGAACCTGCCTTACCAAAGCATAATATCAGAAAAATATTTCCTAGCAATAGGAGATTTTATTCCATTTGAGACTACCAGCTAAGAGAATAAGTTTCTACTGGAATTAAGACATAGAGGGAAACCCACTTAAAATGTGGTGCATTTCATTCTATCAACATAGATCAACAAATGTCTATGACAATGAGAAGCTACTTTAATGTATATTTGTCATCTCCAGAGATATCTTCAGACTCATTATCACAACTGTGTCATAAGCATATTGAAGGACGTTTGTCACATCGAGTCCTGGTAAATATACAATAATATATTATGGAAAAAAATTGCCTTTTATCATTTTTTATTCAGAAAGAAAACTTTTGATGAGAGGCTTTGCCTACATATTTCTTAACTACCCAGAGTTTTTCACATGGTGCAGAACCTAAACCATAGTCATTTCTTGCTCTGGTACACTAGGGACTTATTGACTTGATTGGCAAATACATGAGAACACCTTGATGATGATTATAACCAAATATTTATACTACTTTATTTAAAGTTAATATGAAACCGAGTCAATAATATGTCAAGAAAATGTCTTGGTGTCAAATTTTATATTAATAGAAATGAAGGTATTCTATTTTATTATGAAATTGATCAACTTTTTTGGTTAAAAATTTTTCTTGCTGTAATCTAGACTGAAAAATGCATATTTTGTTTAGTTGCCACGATGATGGACTCTCTGTCATTTTTCATGTTGCATAAGACTCCAGAGAATTATCATTGAAGTTGCTCATACATTTGTTATTTTGAAGTATTCTCATTGAATGCTAGGACCACATTGTAGAAGATTGTCTTCAACACAATAACATTCTTGATTAAAGGGAAAAGTAGTGTCCTGAAAATCTTCTGTTTTTTATTGTCGTACTGCCTTTTTGGGATCAAGATACCTGTAGTTCAAAGGCAGATGTGTACCTATTTGCTAGATGGCTGTTCAACAGTATTTGAAAATGCAGAGTCTGGAAATTAGAACCTGAACAGATTATTAGTAGTTTAAACCAAGAATTTCCTCTGTGATAATGTAAGACTATACTGCAAAGGTTGTTTACTTTCATTATAATTCACACACATCTTATGCTAGATCACTATTCAGGGGGTAATAGATATAAAAAAATCTTCTGGAATAGTAGTAATAGCCCTCAATTCTGTAGAGTGTTGGAAGAAGAAAGGAGTAAATTATATTGCTTCCAATTATTTATTATTATTAAATTAGCAAAACAATGACCACAAAGCAGAGGATATATCATATGACTAGTTTTATGGCAAATAAATGCCATGTTTGGTAACTATTAGGGGTTTCCTTCCCATATCCATCCCCAGTGAGGATTTACTAAATGGCCACATTCTATTTCTGCACATGGATGTGGACTTTGCAAGGTTCATTCTCTAAGCTGTACATTACATGTGACATAGTCACCTTTTATTTATGTATTTTTGCTTGGATGTACAGCTAAAATGTATCATATACAGTAATATTTTTGGTTATATTGTAAATTACCTTGTATACTAGACTTTGTATTACAAGTCTGTTTCCCTAGAACATGAAACCTTAATAAAAATTCTTTCAGTATTAAGAAGTCATACCAATTGTCTTCCTGCTTCTGCCACAGCCAAACCTTCTATAGGGTTCCTGACATAATGGAATATATCACCTGGATGTATAAACATATTGTATCACAATAAAGAAAGAAACATTTGAAGATAATTGATATTGATCATTGTCATATGTTTTTCTCATTTGAATTTATTCATTCCTGTTGGGGTATTCTTTTAAATACTTGGTCAGTATCACTCAAATTGTCCATGTAAAGTACAGAGTGTGAGTTTTTTCATGAGTAACACATGCACACATCTACCCATGAAAACAATTAAAAATACAGTAAGTGAGTAAACAAAAATGTGACTTTAATAAACATATATAATGTTAATATATGAAGAGTGCATTGGTAAAATTTTCAAATAGAATATTAATCTTTTCCAAAATAGTGAACATGATTAAAAGCATACAAATTGAATACTAATGCTTTTTGAATCCTTGTATATAAAAGAAATTCCTAAAATATGGGAATTTTTGCTGAATTTTCATCCATATTATACCCTGTGATATACATTTATTTAGAAATTACATAGAGGCAAAAGAGACATGGCTTCTCACAATTTCAGAAACTTTCTAAAGAAGAAAAATCAAGAGAATCATTCATAAATTAATTTCTACCTCACTATTCCCTGGCCTGAGAGCAATTAACAACTTTGTGGGTTTATTCAAATCTTAGATCAACTCAGTTCTTCTGGCCATGCTAATTTGAGCTTGTGTGGACTTCAGAGGTTAGGATGGGATTGTTTTTTTGATAGATGTGTGAATTTTTTATTTAATAGTATAAATAGTAATTTTATGAAATAAGACTTCCTATGTTAATCTATGCATAAAAGCACATTGTTCATGTTCATGTAATTGTTAATATCCTTTATCCATCCAACTTCTTTCCTCCTTCCTAATGTATGCCTTCTACTTTCATGTTTCTTTCATTAGAAAACGATAGAATGAGGACATAGACTGTAAAATGGGGAAATAACTTTTACAAATATTCTTCCAACAAGTAATTTAACTCCAGAGTATATAAATAACTTAAAAATAAAAAGAATAAATGTTCTAAATAATAATATATATTTGAAAAAATAAACAGAACAGAAAACCTAAAAGAAGCAGAAATGGCCACTAAAAAACTTCTCCAAATATCAATCTTTACAAATCATGGAGATGCAAGCCACTAAATTGAGATTTCCACTCATTGTAGTCAGAAGGACTGTTATCAGGACAATAAATAATAACAAATGCTGATGAGAAAGTGGAAAGTTAAAAATGTCTATCTACAGTGTTTCAAGAAGCATAAACTTGAAATCAAAGAACTAATGTATCACTATAATTTAAATAGCTAGGAATGAAGAATATATTTCTATGTACAGGAAGTATTCATCAACAAAGAAAAATGAAATCTTACTGTATGTAGGCAGAGATTTTGTAGATGGTCAGATATTTTTTCTCTCTCAAAGTCCTTATAATTTTGAATTTGCTAAAATCGTGCAGATCATATAAAGAGCTTCTTTTACCCAAATGCGACACCATCTCTTTTCAGTCTCTTCTCTGCACAGTTCCCACTGACCTGTTGTCTTTCACAGAAAGAAGTAAGACATTTACCAGAATTTTAAGTGCCAATGTTCAGGTATGCTGTGTTTACCTAAAGTGCAGGGCAATAGGGGAGAATGCTCAGAGATAGAAACCTTTCTGTGACTGACTTCTTCATCATAGCAAGTAGTGATCTCAGTGATTTTTTACTTTGATTTATATTTCAGAGTTTATAAGAATGGTTTTTTTCCATTTTATTTTTATTTTATCCAAAATTTAAAGTTGTAACCATTTAAGTCAGATGAATTCTGGAAGATTGTATTTGCACTGGCAGCAATCATTCTTTCACATGATGTGCAATCTTTTCTCGAATGAAGTATTGAAAGAGTTGCAGCCATAATTTTAAAGGCAGCATTTGTAGCTCTCTTACCTTAAAGTGTGTTAACTCAGTCTCAGTGGAATGTTTTCTGCAGCAGACTGGATTCACAACTAACCTGAATCCATGTGGCAATGAGTTGGGACTTCCTGGGTTTGTAGGCCTCATGGCTGTCCAGCTGTACGCAGGTGAGGCAGGGTAATCATGATTCAGGTTTGCTATTTTGGATTATTCATATTTATTATTTTTGAATTTAAGCACCTTGTTTCTTCTGAAAATGTGAAAACACATCTGTGCATGCGAGCTGCTAGATGTAAACAACAAAACAGTTTCTGTTAAGCATTTGTAAATAGATTCAGCCTTCTTGTTCTGTCATGCACTTTTCTTCCAAATAATTGCTTTGAATAAGAGGTACTAATAGTTTCATTCAAATTAGTATTATACTTAGTAATTTATTAACAGAAAGATAAGATAGAAATAGCATTTAGATGAGCAACTAATCTTCAAGGGTTGGCTGACCTAGTAATATATGTATGAATGACTTGACTGCAAAAATTTATTTTCTGATTTGATCGGTGACAGCTGTGGGTCTAGCAACCCTTCAATAGGCCTTGCTTTTATTGTGAGCCAGAAAAGTATTTTAAAGCTCACGGCACTAACAGGTAACACTGATTGAATGATTCATGTTCATGTTCAGGGTAAAGATGGGGAAAGAATCATGACACCAGCAAAAACAGGACATGCTTCTGTTTCATTCATTCTCTGAAGAATGAGAATATAAACCATATTCTCATTAATTTTCCTTTTATTTTTATATTACAACCTTCATGTTAGGTTAGTGGGTGCCCAATTGCTTCCTTTAACACCTCACATTTTCATTTGAAGAACTTTGATTTCACTCTTCTGTGGGTCCTTAAGATCCCTGCTCTAAAATTGAATATATTATGCATTAAAATATTTCACATGAAAATAGCATTTGACATTTAATTTTCCATGAGATACAGTGTGTGAAATAAATGTATTATCTTTTTTCTGTAAAGCAATATAGTTTCATCAGGATGCTTTAAAACAGTAATAGTTAAGTACTTAAAATCATGTTTATAGTAAATGAGATCTTTTAACTTTTAAAGAACTCCTTTCTCATTGGCATGAGAAGCAAAAAACAACAAAGCAACTAAGAAGGAAAAAGAGAAAGAGGAAAGCAAAAGATCATACTCAGAGCAACATATCCTTACATAGAAAAGCAACCAACTGTCTCAGAAATCTATTGTCTTTAGATGTAGAATGGGAAGTCTGAGATCCAGGTGGTCAGCCTAGCAATTTTTTTAAAGAAACCCCAAGGGAGATGCCACACATCCCTCTTTAAGTCTGCTGATTTGTGAACTTTGAGGGCATGTCTTTGCTTTAGATACATTTTTCGCATCTCTGCAGTCACCTCCAAGGCTTTTTCTTATTTGGGTGCACTTGCATCCACGTGTCCTTTCTCATTTCTATAGAGACCCTAACTCTAAAGAAATCACTTTCTGAGGTATTGGGTATTAAGACTTCGACTTTTTTTCTGGAAATGTGATCCTACACCTATAACAATTCTTTGATTATTTTTGCCTTGCTTTTATTCCCATTTTATTTTTTATAGAGTTATACAAGTTCAGTGGGTAAGGTATCTTTGCCTTCCTTCATTCTTTCTTCTCCTCTTCTCTCCCCTCCCCCATACTATTGGTTTTTAAGAATACTTCAGATCTGGAAATATTTGGACTAGATGTTAAATACATTAAAAATTCCCTACTTTTTTCTGTTTATGTGACTTCTTTTACTGTAATCATTACTTTCATTTTCTTCTTTCAATTTATTCTTCTTTTCAAGGAAAAAAACTAAATTTCATGAAATCTAATGAAGCAAATTATTTAGTATCATAAAAGCTTCCAATATTCTTTATAGACCAGGTTTGTTAGTCATATCATCCTATAGCTTGTTTATATCATGAAATATTTTTCTTTTACCTTCTATTATTAATGATTATTATGCTGAATATAATAGAGTTGACAGTTGTAGTATATAAATAACTCATTCCCTCATTTTTTCCTTTCATTCAAATAAACATTTCCTAATACTCTATGAAAACATAATCTTATTTAATTAAGAATCCGAAGAGCTTTGTTCCCTGGCCAGTTCGTTGTGCCTCAATTTCTCATTTGCAAACTAGGAAGTTGTTGTCTATGCAGATTTCCTCTTCTTTCTAACCAAAATTAGACATTTTGAATGGTCAAAATTGGCAAGTAACTTAGTCCCTATAATTAAAGATGATAAAAAGGATAAACAGATGGAATCATTGAAACTGTGAACCAGATATCTATAAAGTTTGACATTTTTAATTGTTGTCTAAGACGACTATTATTCTTATTGTAAAGTGTTCCTAGAGTAATGAAAGGCGTGATGCCATGGAGTTCAGATTGTTTCTCTGTACTGTAGTTACTGTCCAAAAACCTCATGTCTTGAAAATCTAAGGTTGTAATCTTAGTACTTAAAATCATGTTTATAGTGGATGAGATCTTTTAACTTTTAAAAAGCTACTTTCTCACTAGCCTATAGCTAGTGAGAAAAGTGCCCATGAAAATGCAGATTTGTAATGAATAGAGAATACTTGTTTGTGAGAGGTGAGTGGTTTTGGAACACCAATTCTGGATAAAACTGTTGAATCATATGGGGTTTTAGTATGAATATTGTGAGGAAATGCTAGAATATAGATTCCATAAACACTTTGTAAATGTATGTTCTGTCAACAATGGGCAAGGATTTGCTTTTCTTTATATCATCACCAGACTAATTACTTTTGTTTCAACAATAATTCTGATATTTGTGAGGTGATAATGTCTTTATGGTTTTGATTTGTATTTCTCTTATGATATTGTATTGAACATATGATTATATACACTTGTAAACACAAGTATCTATATTTTAGTATATTTTTAGTATATTTTCGTAGCAGGCTGCCTTTTCATTTAGGTGATATTTACTACACAGAAGCTTTTTGGATCAACCAGGCATCATTCCCTCACTGTGAAGGTAAGTATGAGAGGATAAGGCCAATCAAGCTTTGAATATTCCTGTGCATTTGCCTCTGTTGAAATTTGGAAGTTATATAATTGTGTGCTCAAAATTTTGAAATTACATACTTGTGTGCTTAAAATTGTTGAAAATATTCATTTAAATATTCATGGATTTCAGTTCCTATTAATAAATCCTTGTGTGATTCATGATTTTTTTCAGGAAGAATATAAATGCTTGATGATTCATTAATACTTTATGAAGCTAATAGGAAAATGTGATAGCAGTAATAAATATTAGTTGGTACTATTTGATTGTAACTTAAATTCAACCAAATATATTTGATTAAAACCGAAATATTTCGGGCTGGAGAGGTGGCTCAGGGGTTAAGCCTCTGCCTTGCAGGCAGAAGGTCCTGAGTACGGATCCCAGATCCCACGTATAGACGCAGGGCGGAAGCAAGGGCGGCCTGGGCTTCTGATCCTGGTAGGGCGGAGCCTGTGAATCCCTGGGCAGAAGGAGGTGGAGGCGTCCATGGTGGTTCCGGATTCGTCCGTGGTTCTACACACACACATACACACATGCACGCGCACATACACACACACGCACAATTGAATAAATAATAAAAAAAACTGTTTAAAAAAACTGAAATATTTCTAGGCAAAATTAATACAAATACCACTTGTGGTCTGAATTTATGTTTGAAAGAAAACCCACATTTCACACACACAATATGTAGTGTTGGTAGTTTGCATCTTTATTGCTACGAATTCATTTCTTCTCAATTATGAAATAGCAATTGTTTGTAACTAGGCCCTTCTGGTACTATTTGTAAGCTATTTCATTTATTTATGATTAGGTATTTATTCAATATTTCTCTATTTTAATGTATTTTATATAAAATTTTGTCAACTTACTGTTTTTGAAAATTGACTTTTCAATTTCATCATCTTTTCTGTTGTGTTTCTCTTCTACCTCTGCTCACACCTTTATCATTTCTTTCCATCTCATATAGACTTATTTTCTTCATTTTGTAGCTCCTTAAATTGCAAAGTTAATTTTTAAAAGTTTGATGTCTCTTAAGCATGCATGTCTCATTGTAAAATTTTTTTGCCCTGTTTTTGCTGCATCCAATAAGTTTTATTACACTGTATTTCATTTTTCTTTGTCTCAAGAATTTTAAATATCTTTGGCATAATTGTTGCTTATTAGTGTTTTATTTAGCTTTTAAGTGCTCATGATTTTTTAACTTTATTTTGATTCAAAATTTCATAAAATTATAGTTAAGTAAGGTGCTGGGTAAACTTTCACCTTTCTTTAATTGAATAAGAAAGTCCTCTTTTTTGCCTCAGCTTATAATCTAATTTGGTTAACATTCCATGTTCTCTTAAAGTATGTATTCTTCTAATGTTAGATAGAATGTTCCAAATTTTTGATAAGATTCTTTTATTAGTCATACATTCAAGTGTGGTATTTCCCCGCCCTTCTCTGCCTGTAGAATTCATCCATTGATACAATTGCAGCATCTGCCTGTAGGATTCATCTATAGATAAAATGCACTATTAGAGTAAATTATTGATATTGTTTTTGTTTGTTTCTTTCATTATGTCATACATTTTCTTTTCATATTTAAGTACTCTAATATCGGTTGCAAAGACACTTTAAAACAATTTTCATGCTGAATTAATCCAATTTAAAAAAATAACCTTTTAGAGAGAGAGGGAGAGAGACAGAAAAAATACATATGTATGCCATGGAACACAGATGGAAGTCAGAAAACAGCTTTGAGAAGTTAGTTCTTTCCATCCATAATGCAAGTTTCCAGAGGTCGATTTCGGGTTGTTAGGTTAGAAATCCGATGCCATATCTACTAAACTCTCTCTGTGTCCTTGACTTGATCCCATAATCACTATAGGATTACCTATTTTGCTCCTTAACTATCTCTGTGTTAAACATTTGGAATTTAAAACATTAAGCACAGATGCCTGTTATGTGCTATTTCCTTGGGAAATACCTGATAAGCTCACCTGATAAGCTACTGATGACAGTAACAATATCATGAAAGTGTAAATTAGTGTAGTAGTAAATTAATTTGGATTATAGAAGCAATGAGGACTAAAAGGTAATTTATTCACCCAAAATCCTGCCCCAGTTTATGTGATAACTGACAAGAGCCCCAACTCAGAAGCTACCTCCAAGATTCCCAAGAAGATGGATAAGCAAATTGGATTAATTCAGCATGAAAATTGTTTTTAAGTATCTTCCTACCTATAGGTTTATTGGCTATCTTCCCTATTTATTTATTTCCTTCCTTTTTGGGGGGTGTTCTAGTTTATAGTAACAGGAATATGTACCATTCTAACAAGTGGATCTTGAGTCCAGTTGAAAAGCTGTTTGTCTCCTTGATATTCACACCACTACTACACTGGTGGTCACCTGTTGCCATGGTGATTTATACTGTGACTTATAGATCTCATGCCATTGATGAGGCTGGTGCATATTTTTTTTTTCTCCAGCCAATTCTACAGTATACCTTGATACTGTGTAAGCTATCCAGCAAGGAGAAAGTCCTCAGACCAATTCCAGTTGACAATTTTTGCTCATGTTCTGTTATCCATTTGTGTTGCATTTCAATAGCAGGGTCTTATTGATAGTTTCTGGAGTGCAACCAAGAGCAATGGGAAAAGCATATAGTGTTTGGGAGCCTTTAAGGCCTCTCTCACCACCATTTTATCAGCAAGTGCCACATTCCTGCTTCTTCAAGTATAATTTTGTCCTTGGGTTCTAAATGGATCAGCTTTATGCTTTTGGTCCTCAGGATAGGGACTGCCCATTCTTGTTATTTTCTTTAAAAGACATTTTTAACCTATTACTTGCATATGATGTTCTTTTGAGGTTACCTCTCTAACCTTTGGATTTTTCTAGAAGTCCCACTATCCCTCCTGTCTCTCAAGTCCCATTCCTTCAATTCCCTGCTATATATTATTCCCAATTATTCCCTCCCTCACCCTTGTCCTGTGAATACCCTCCCTCAACCTTGTCCTGTGATCCTAAATCTCCCCTTTAAAAGATTTCATTCTATCCATTCCTTCCCATCTTCCCACTTAATGCCTTTTTGTAAACTTCTGGCTCTTTCAATACTTCCACTCTAATATATTGACATGGATATCAGTTCAATCATCAGTATATAAGAGAAAAAATATGGTGCCTGAGATACTACACTCAATATTAATGTTTCCAGTTTCATCCATTTTCCATCTCATCCTTTCTGATGGCTGAGTAATAAATAGTCCATTATGTATATGTACCACATTATCATTATCCACTCCTCTGTTGATGTGCATGTTGGCTGATTCCATTTTTTCATTACTGTGAATAGAACTACAATGAACATACATGAACAAGCGCTTTTGTAATAAGATGTAGAGTGTTTTGGGAATATTACAAGGAGTGGTATAGCTAGGTCATATGGCAGTTCCATGTTTAGCTTTCTGAGAAATTTCCACACTGATCTCCATAGAGATTGTACCAGTTTACACTCCCACCAGCAGTGAGTAAG
Organism: Typhlomys cinereus; assembly: GCA_023101885.1. NCBI lineage: Eukaryota > Metazoa > Chordata > Mammalia > Rodentia > Platacanthomyidae > Typhlomys > Typhlomys cinereus. The sequence continues at coordinate 2,944,974 of JALPQD010000281.1, read as the reverse complement.
TGTCCCTTTCTCTCCACAACCTTGCCAGCAATCTCTGTTGTTTGTGTTCTTGATCTAACCATTCTGACTGGGGTAAGATGGCATCCCAAGGTTGTTTTGATTTGCATTTCCATGGGGAGTATTTTCATCAAATGTATTTTTCATTCTTTCACTTTGTATGTTCCTTTAATTTACATATTCCCTTACTTTAAAATTGTGTCTGTTTTGGACAACATATAACTGAATTTTTAATATCCAATATGAATTAATAAAATTCTCATTATAAAATTTTATCCTTTGATTTTTAAATCAAAGACTACTTTTTAAATTTAGACTACTTTTAAATCAAAGACTACTTTTTAAAGACTAAATTTTTAAATTTAGACTACTGCCAGAATATAATTGTTTGTTCTTTTGTAGATCTATTTATTCATTTTTGTTTGCAATTTGGTTAATTTTTATAATGGAACCCTTGATTATTTTTTCTGCATTTTATGTGTCTTGGACATTTTACACCTGCAATTATTCTGATGTCTACATAAAATCCTTTATGAGAGGTGTTTTAAAATAAATTATTTTCAACAACATAAAAGAATTCTACAGTGTGGCTTCTCTCCTTATGCTTATCTTTGATGCGATAGTTTATTTCTATTTTATTGCATTTTTGTCTAGTTACACAAGCTCAATAGACACTCCCCTTCTTCTTCTTCCCCTCTCTCTCCCCCCTGGTTTCCCACATTCCACTCTAGCCCCCCTTCCTCTCAACCCCTTTTTCTTCCATCCTCTTCTCTTGGTGCTTCTTGCTTTCTCCCTTCCATCCTCCAGCATTTGTTTATGTGGGCACTGAATTTCCCTCTGAGTGGTCTACACTAGTGAGGTTTGGGAATCAGTGACAATTTATTTCTTGTAGACCATAGGTCAATTTCTTCATGGTTACAGATTCAGCTACATTAAATACTTTAGATTTTTAGCTTTCATTTTAAAGTGGATTATTTTTTCTTAATTGCAATATTTATGTCTAACATTTTCCAATTTTTCTTTATTGTGTGAAACTGTCACATACAAATAAAACGAATTTATGTGTTGGTGCCCTTCACTGCCTACTTTCTTACCTCCTGTCCCATTCCCCATTCTTAACATCGCCCCCCTGCTTCCATGTCCCTTCACTCCTCTGCATGTGTAATATACTAGGTCCCATCTGGCACACTTGCACTGGCAAGTGCCCTAATACCCACTGCAGCTCACCAGTAAAGAAATTTACCAGTGAAGAAGCTTCCCTTCTCCTGCCCATCACCTGCCCAAAAGCTTCTATCTGAGTGGTGCTGTATCTCCTGAAAGTCTTAATTCTCCAAGAGGGAATATTGATATGCCAGCTTTTGTGTAGGTCTTGTGGAGGTAGACTTTGTTTCATTAAGCTATTAGATTTCATCAAATTTTGCTCTGGCAGAACCACTGTCTATCTATAAGTTTGTATAATCTTACCCATCCTTCTTCTGAAAGGTTAGGATGAGGGGCGATTTTGAGTCTACATAGAGTACAGCACTACAAAGTCACTGATGTTCTGCGTTCCAGACAGTTGTGGTTCTCTGAACTACATATCTTCCATTGTAACAAGATGCTTCTTGGTTGAGTGCTAAGTGTATCTCTCATCTAAGGGTAAAATAAGAAGTGTTTAGATGGTATTTTTCTATCAAGTATTGATAGTTAACACTAAGATATCTCTTCCAATCAAAGGACTATGCTCTCCTGTTCCACTGATATTTGGATGGATTTATAACACTAGGTAAAGTGTTCTATCCCAATAAGTAGCTCTTTGAAACTATTCAAAGAAAAATTGGTTAACCTAATATGAGATATACTGCGGTTACTTCATGGGACTCCTCTTTCCAGAGTTGTTACTATAGCTTGCGACTCATAGCTGGGTGAAGCTGCTGATTGTTTCTATTTCTGGGCAGCTTGCATTTTTGTTCACCCACTCCATCCTACTATCTTTTTACTCTCTTTGAAACTTTCCTTCCAGAATTTGCCTTTTCACCTTCTTAGACCCTGTGTTCTTTTGCTTCCACTCTTTTATGATGTCCTCCTATTCCCTACTGGCTTACATTCCTTTGATGTTTGCAGCTGTTATAGAAATTTCCTTTTAGTATAATGGAGAATATGCAACATCTGTCTGGGATACCTTACTCAGCATAATTCCAAATCCATCAATTTTCAATCCAGTTTTATTAATTCATTTTTAACAGCTGAAAACATGCTCATGGATTGATAGGATAAACGATGTCAAAATGACTATCCTAATAAAGGCAATAAACGGATTCAACATAATTTCAGACTAATTCTACACAGAAATCAAAAAATATATCAAAATACATATAGAAGTGCAATAAACCATAGACAGTGAAAGCAATTCTGAGTAATAATAGCTCTACTGGGGGCACTGCCATAAATCATCTCACACTATAATACATAGCTATAGAAATAAAAACAGCATGGTACTAACACAAAAACAGAGACACTGATTAATAGATTAGAACTGAGGTCCCATGCACCTACAGTCACCTGATTTTTTATACTAGTGATAAAAATATCTATTGTACAAAGTACATCATCTTCAACAAATGGAGCTGGGGAAATTGGGTATCTACATGTAGAGGAATTATACGAGACCCTCATCACTCATCTGGCATGAAAGATCTACTGTAAAATGATAAAAGGCCTCAATGGCAGTCAAGAGACTTTAAAACTCCTAAAAGAAAGAATGGGACTATTAATGAACTGATTGGTCTAAGTAATGATTACTATATCTTTTTATCTCTTTGCTTTGGGGTTTTTCAAGTTCTTCCTTCTAGTATTGGAATCATGGGGTACTGCAATTTCCACTCGCAATGGGATCTAGGATCTGAACTAATGTCTTCTTGCTCAAGTCAAAGGCTTTAGCCCCTAAGTCATTTCTCTAGCCCCTATTACTTTCTATATAACATTATTGTCATTTTGTGATCTTCATCTTTGTTCTGTTGTAGCTCACGTGAACTGTTTTAAAATTAGTAGGACCTTAGTTTGCTCCCTGGAGTCCACATGACAATGGCTGACATGTCAACACATCCTCAAAGAATAGCATGTATCTTGGGGTAGAAGGTTTGAAGCAGTAGGATCCTTAGAGGCCAGGGGTTACAAAGATATAAGAGAGTTCCTATATTAGTGGTGGCCCATGAAGGGACCCCAAGATATGCCACTGAGTCCTGAACACTGAACACTCACTAGTGTAGAGAACTAAGGGGAATTCAGTGCCCATATAAATAGATGTTCTGGAGGGTTGGAGGAAGCAGGTGGGAAATATCAAGAGAGGAAGAGGGAGGAAAGGGGGGGAGAGGAAATGGGGGTTGGAATAGAATGGGGGGACAACAGAAGGGGAAGTTATAGAGGAGGAGAAAGGGGGGGGTGAAGGTACCTAGCCTTTGAGCTTGTATAACTAGTTTAAAAATAATAGAAAATATTAATGCATTAAATTATCTTCAGGAACTTCTTAAATCTTACATGTTTATTATCTGTTACTAGTGATATCTTTTCTTTTGGAGGTAGAATCATGTTTCCTTGATTATATAAAAGCCTTGCAATTATAGGCTTGTGTCTGCTCACACTGGTAGAAATACATAATATTTTCCTCTTTATAAAATTATTTCAGCAGGAAACAACCTTCACAAGTTGAACAACTCAGAGAGTTTTGTAGGACCAACTTGCTGTTTTATGTTGTAACCTTTATACAGGTTCATGGTTCCTAAAACAGAGAAGTTCAAGGTGCCTGGCATGAGGCCATGAATATTATCTTATAGCAGAAACTTTTGAATTGAAACTCATGGTCCATTGTATCAGCCTGGTACTTCTTCCACTGATTTTGTTTTGCTAACTGCATTTCTGGGGGAAGGAAGGTATGTGGGAACCATGTGTTGAGTTCCAAGACTGTTCAAGGATACCAGTCTTAAAACCTGGTTCAACACAATCTGAACTGTGACTGTGGTGGGCCTAAAGGTAGAATTTATTGATGTTAGAATATCAGTGAAATGGCCTTAAACCTGAGTGTATGGTAACTGGCCCAGATTCTAAGTTTTTGTGGTCTACCCTGTTGAGTTGGATTTGCTTGTGTAGGAGTTTGTTTATTTCTGGATTGGAAGGAAAATATCTAGAGTCTTGGAACCTAGCAGGTTCACTCCAGTGTTGAGGCACTCTGGGAAAGTTTTGAATTCTTACTTTTGTGTATCAGACTCAGGTTCTACTAAAAAGTCATAATTTATATGTAAATATACATTTTAAAAATAATGGGTGAAATCCACCACATGAAAAGTAAACATGTGAAAGTTAGAATAGCTGGTTTAAAGACATAAATATGTCTTGATGACAAAGATGAAAGTATAACCCAGTGAGAAAGGGACAGAAGAGATACTATATTATCATTATATCCTATTAAAATAATCACAAAAATTTATGCTGTAGGAAAAAAGTTTGAGGGATATTATATTTCATCTGCATTTTAAGTTTGCAACCTTTGTCCAGTGGGAATGCACATATTTTTCAAGTTTCATCTTAAATTTCCAAGGTATACAAGCAATATGCTACAGAACTCCTCTACATGTGTTTAGCAGTATTAAAATTGCATGCATTATGTCTATTAGCATAAAATATTAAAAGGAAACTGTACAATATTTTAATGAACCTATGAGTGCAAATAGGACAACACATTCTTAAACAATGAACCAAGGATAGGCTTTAAAATTATATTAAAAATATTTACAAGTGAATGGCAACACATGCAGTATACCCACATTGAAATTTAGTTGTAGGCAAAAGCAGCTCAAAGTAAAATTTTAAATGCTACACATAAAGTTTCCAGAGTCAATGACCTAAAGATCCATATTAAGAAGCTTGTGAAAGAAAGCAAATTGCAGACAAATAGGAAGGAGGAAGGAAATAATAGAGAGAAATTCAGAAATCAATGACACATACATTAAAAAGCAGTTCAGAAAACTAAGAATGGCTTCATTGAACAAAATCAACAAAATTCATTCATGCCTCAAAAAATTGACCAAAGATTAAAAGGAGAGAGCCAAATCAATAATTTCATAAATAAAAACCAAGGTTATCACAACAGGAAGAATGAAAGTAATATCCTTACAAAAATGAACCTGAACCCAAGGTGTGGAAATTTTTAGATCTGATACACTTTATTTAGATTTAGCTTGTCACAGTGCTGGCCACAGAAGCTGTCACTTTTATTCAGATTTTCTTTAAAAATGCTATTTCAGAGCTTGTAAGATGGCATACCAGGAAAAGTTGCTTGTCACAAAGACCAGTGACCTTAGTTTGATCCCTGGAGTCCACATGATGAAAGGATATAAACAATACCTGCAAGTAGTCTTCTCACCTCCACATAGAGCATGCATATACTCATATACACATGGATGCTGTCACACTCAAATGTAAAATGTATTTTATATCTTGGCAAATTGCAAATCATGTTATTCAGTTGACTTATAATCATTTTTCTCTAGGAAGATTCAATGTATTTTTAAATTGATGTATCATTTTACATTGCTTAATTGTCACTGTACAAGGTTTGCTTCCCTGAAATATAGCTAATGTTACTCCATATATTTACTTTTAGTATTTAACATTAAGGGTATATTTTTAATAATAATAATATTAAAATATGGCATAAAGAATAATAACATTAAAATGTGACTTTCTCTGTCCTCTGTTGTATCCAATAAGTTCTACAAAAAACTAAGTTTCCTTCAAGACCCATTAATACTCCTAGAGTATTAAATCCCTATATCCTTTCTGTCTGTGATGAAATATAATTAAGACTGAAAATGTGTTTTAAACAAATGTGAGAAGATCTACTCTACACACAGGCTTAACTTTAACATGGAGTAATCCTCCAGACTCTGTCTGTGAATACTGACATTATAGGCTACCATGCTGTGTTTGATACAGTCTTCATAAAAAAATAGAAATAATAAAAGAAAAATTGTTATTGTCAATTTGCAAAGAACAGTAGAAATTATTTTCATTAATGCATATCCGAAAGAATATGCATTCAAGCCTTCTAATTTGAAAATCAAACAATTATTTCAAAATAGTCAATACTTAAACATTCTGCTAAGTTACTGATACTTTCTCTGTATTATAATAAAAAATAACTGTAGTTTCTTTCTCTATATGTGGTCCTTATAAAAGTGTTACTACATATGCCAAAGGCCAAAAGAATAAATCTCAGTATATTATATTTTGTATACTTCAGATGAAAAAGTGCCACAAATGAATGGATTTATGATTCATATGACTATCTTAATTAATTACATGTTAAAAATTAATTATATGTTAGATTTAATCAAGAAAGAAAAGAAACAGTCCAAATCCATGTAAATGTGAAAAGATAAGCCCTGCATGCTAAAAAGAAGGAGATTGCATTTCAGTTCCCTGAGTTTCAAACACTAAAGCTCTTAAAACCTCAGATCTAAGCATTCTGAACAATTAAGAAAAGTATCTTATATATTGTTAACCTGGTCCTTTTTTAATCTTCAGTTAAGCCTGGTTTGCTGATGGTATCATTATTTGCTTTTGTCTACTGTGTTTGTTTACACACAGGAACTTTCATATTTTTATACAATTGCTTCTTGCCCATTTAAAATATTTTCATAAGAGATAAAATTGCATTAAATGTACATTAGGATATGCCTACATAAAGTTGTGATCTAAAGTTTCTATGGTGATTGAAAACATTTGAGGTTAGGAGTCTTCAAAAATCTCACTTTCTGATGTTCTTACGAGCCATGTGAATTATGTGGATTGATATGTATTGGTATGTGAATAGATAAAAACTATAATGTCACAGGTAATACTTATTGAATATCTGTATTTATGCCACTCACTTTGTTAAATACTTCAACTTCAAGAAGTATAATCCTCACAACAATTTCTGGAAGTGATACTTATGGTTCTATTTTTATCTGATAGACCAATAACTTATGGACATGATTATAATAAACCTCATGTTTACGTTAAACTCTATAGACCTAATTATTTCACGATTCTTTAGTTGTGTCCATTCATTATCTTTATCAAAATTAGCTGTACTTCTTATTAAATAAATTTTTGTATCCATTCAAGGTAGGAAATCAGAGCAAAGAAAGGAAACCTAAGTGGAAAATATCAGAGAAGCCTGATGGAATAAAAAATGCAAGGGCAATTTTCATTTGAGCTGCACAAAAGAATCCCTTAGGGAGCTGTTGAAAACATATGTGCTTTGGCTACACCCCAGACCCATTAAATCTGGGTTGTGCCTATCACTTCTGTGAAAGTGCTCCCCAGATAACTTTAATGAGAAACCTTGTTCGACAGCATAAAATTTGACTTTTGGACTATAGTCTATTATTAAATGTGACCCTTTTATAAAAAATTGAATTATCTTCTCTGATCTCTGTTACATTATGTAGCAAGTGCTTGTAGGTCTCTGGAAAGTCTCATGTGTCTACTGCCACCTTTCATGGCAAGCTGTAATCCACAGACATTATCATCATATTGGTGTTCAGTCAATAATATTACTTGATGACAAACTGTACATTTGTTCTTCTTTCTGAATTTTTGTACAAATTGACAATCACAAATTTTTGTTTCATCGCAAATATTCGGACAATTTCTTATCCGTGCTGCAATTTCTGAAAGTCAGTGATGATGAAGTTCATTATCAGAGATGGATCAAAGTTTTTTTTCTCTAAACAAGGACTTTTAGTACCATTTGTTATTAAAGAACTGAGGGAAACCTAGAAAATGTGTAAAATGCAACAGCTGCAAATGGCCACCTAAAGCCTTGAACCCAATGTATCAGAGAGCCAGAAACCCCTCACACAGGCTTAGGAACAACTTTTCTTTTGAGATAGGGTTTTGTATCAATGTGTAGCCTAGGCTGGCTTTGAATTTACAGCAATCCTCCTGCCTTCCAAGTGCTGGTGTAAGAGACACATGCCACCATGATCAGCTCTCAGTCTGTATCTAGGAACTTTTATGTGACCAAATTCAATTCCCACAGCAAATCCCTTTCATACTTTCAAACCAATTCACATGTCTACATCTAGGAAATGCTCTCATGTAGGCCTTGAAAACAACCAACATTCTTGATTTACATCTACCCACAGGGTCCTTTTATTCTAACACTTGTGAAAATCATTTGTCCTTTATTGTCAAATTGTCTTCTGCTACATGGGAGGAAAAGGTGGAGATAAGAAAATGTAGAATAAGGAAGAAAACATACCTTAAAATGTGTAGTTTTCTTTGATAATTGACAACCATGGTATTTAATTCAAGTAAGTGAAGTTCATAACTACAGATCCAAAGAATATGATTCTGACTGTACCTTACAAGAACCCAACAGGTAACTCAGCTTTTTATTCCTTCTTAGAAATTTGTGAATACTCTTAAAGATACAATTTTTGCATTTGTTTTATCCACGTAATTCAACATAAATAGGAGTAAGTAAAATTATGTATTTATATTTGTTTCAATACCTAAGATTATTTTTGTAAATTTTTCTTAAATATATGCAGTGATATATAATTGACTGCAGTTGTTATATTTCTAAGGTAGATATTAAAATGAAATGTACAGGGCTACACTATTAGTATTTCAATTTTATTTTAATACATTAAGATGTATTATATCTGGTCTACAATGCTGGGTATGTGTATTTTCTGTCATGGGAGAGTGTCTAACAACAGTGTAAAAGGAATTAACTGACAGTGGATAGGATCACATGCCTCAATACTAGGTATAAACATTCAAACTTCTGTAATGGTTACTTTTAACTATTGCTGTGAGAGAACATCCAAAGTCAAGCAACATAAGGGAGAAAAGGAAATTCATCTTAGGGTTTCAGAGGGGAAATTCAGTCTTTCACTGTGGAGGAGTCATGGCTGGTGGCTGAAGCTGGCAGGCTTCATCCACATGGCTGGAGGATTCTGGAGATTCTCTCTTCCTCCCAGTCTTCTGTTCTGTGGTTTCTTTATGGTATCTATGGAGGTTCTGATGGGATCTAAGGCTGGTTTTTGCATTTTTGATGTGTTGATCTGGATAATCTATTCAGGTGGTCTCAGCTGATCTTAGTTAATGACAGGTGTGTCAAGTTGACACCCAGGATTAACTATCACAACTTCTATCTAAACTCCTCTTACTTTGTTTTTAGATAGGAGAGTTTCTCAGCACCCAGACAGGACATAGCCTAGCATAGTGGAAGAGCAGTGAAATAGAAACAATAGGTAACCAGAATGCATAGTACCCGAGACTCCACAATTTTTACTCAGAATCTGGCCTACCAAGTCTCTCCCTATCCCAAGGCTCAGAGAAATAATTAAATGCAGTGGGAACCTTAGGGGCTAGGGCTAGATAGGAGAAGGGAATGCCCCTGTCACTGGGTGTTCCCAAGGAGGGGCCACTCAGTCTACTACAGAGACCTGAAACCCAACCCAGGAGACAATGTAAAGGGAATCCTGGGACCCATAGAAGCAAACAAATGGGAGTTTGTAAGAGAATGGCAGAGATTGATCAAGAGAGGCGATGGAGGGAGAGAGGAAAGGTGGAATGAAGAACTGTAGGGGATAATTACTCAGAATGCTCAGTATGCCTGAAAACTAGAAAAAATAAAATTTGACAATTTCAAAAAATAAAATATAATAAATCTTTAGAATTCATGTAATTTTGTGACTTTATTAAATACTATAATTCTACTGGACCTACTTCTTAGCATAGCTATGTATAGAGATTTCCTAGAGAGAAATGGGCTTTGATCCTCAGAAATTATCATCTTATATAGACTATTCATGATAGATGTGCTCTTGGATCTGCTGGTGACTTTGTCTTTGCTGTTGATCATGGACATGGATCAAAAGTAAATATATCTGATGAATTATAGATCTTTTTACAGGGACATTAAAATTCATCTTTCCTTATTTTTTATGAGTAGTGCTGTTAGAAAAAGTATAGATTTTTTTTTCAAAAAGAGTAGCACATAGAAAACATTTTAAACCATTTCTGTCTTCCAAGAAATCTAATCTTTTTCTGTGAAATTATTTTTTATTATAATATTTTCTTTCAAGTGATCCTACATTATCAGTTCAAGATGTGAAGGGACAAAAAGAAGACTTCCTATCATGAGATTGAGTGGGCATGTCCTCTGACTGTAAACTTGGCCTTTTCTCAGTTTTATTTACTGCTTTATTTCATATTAAAATATACTTTGTGTAACTAACCCTTCTAGACTCATATCTCTGAAAACTTCTTCCTAGAATCTACGATAGTACAAATATGAGTTGTTCCCCAGAGATTCGTGTCATAGTTAAGCACAGGTGTCAACTTGACTCTTGAGGGTTTGGGCTCTAGGCACAGTTGTGAAGAGTTGATGGTTGAGTTAAGCCCAGAGCAAACCTGAAGGAGATTGTCTAGCTGCTGGGGAAGACCCAGCCCATGGTGGGTGGGATTAGGCCCTGGATAAATCACAGAGAGCTGGTTGAGAGAGTTGGCATCCTTCTGTTCACTTGGCCAGACATGTTGGTCTGGCAAGTAAGGATTATCCATCTCTCAGTCATTATGGTGGCCAGTTCCCTCAGCCTTGGTGTTGGTGCAGGCTCTCCCATCAAGCTGTACTAAGAACTGTAACCCGGATGTCATAAGAAAGTAAACTCCTTGTTCCCTTAAGTTGTGTGATGGTCATTTATCAGCAACCATGCAGGCAGACTGCAACAGAATTTGGTACCCAGGAAGTGGGATATTGTTGATAAATCTGACTATGTGCATTTTGTGGCTTTTGAACAGTTCTGCTGGACAAAGTTGAAAATGCTTGAGAATTATCACTTTGTGGATTTACAAATACCGTTCTTCAGAGTTTAGTGGGCCAATTGCGGAGAGAGATTTTTTGGGCCCAATTTGTGATGAGAAGAACAAAGACTTTGTTAAGCTGAATTTAAAGACGGTGGACTGATTTGCTTGACAAAGGAGAGCTGTGTTGGCAGCCTTGAAGGTTTGGATGTGCAAAGGGCAGGCAAGAGAAATGAGTATCAGTGAAGAAAAACCTAGTGACTTGCACTGGGATGGTGGAAAACGTGAAAACCACCATATGGCGAGTTCATGGTTTAAAAGCTCAGGTTCCTTCAGGGGCCAAAACCCCAAGTTAAAGCCATTTCTTGCCCTTTGGATGTTTGGCTGCCTAGAAAAGAGGCTTTTCCAGCGTCAGCTTGTTAAAGTTTGTACAGCTGTAGCTCCAGTGGACTAAGTTACGTTTCAACCTTGCTTTGGAATCAGGCACCGTCCCTCAGGTGATACTGATTTGGGCATACCACTGAGGGGTTCATGGCAGCAAAAGCTTGGCACCAAGTGGTAGGCATAGAGTTCCTGCAAGAGATGGTGAAGCTTAAAGCTGCAGAGGAGAACCCAGAGTTGTGTTTGAGATGTCAGAACTGTGGGACTGCTGCTGAGGACTGACTGCAAGTAGAGATTCAGCCTGGTTCAGAGAAACTCTGCTTATACAACTTTGAGCTGCAAACAGGGACTGGGAATGCCTAGAATCTTTGAGCCACCTTGACTATGTGATGAGCAATGGAAGATGGACATTGAAATAAAGGATGTGGTTTTTTTCTGGACTTTGATCTTAATTTAAATGTCTTCTTACTGTATCAAGATCCTTCTGTTTTAATGTTTTATTTGTTTTAAAGTATTTAAGTTATTCTGATTTAATACCCTTTTAAAGTTAAAAAACTTTGAATTTTTAAAATGTTGTAACTGAAGTTTTAATGAGAACATTTTAAATTTGTTCATGGAATGAATGTATTTATATTTTTTAACATGTATGGGGACGAGGAAAGGTTACAGTTTAAAAGTGCTTTTGTTTTTGTGTCAAGTTGACAAGGGGTGGAGTGTCATAGTTAAGCACAGGTGTCAACTTGACTCTTGAGAGTTTTGGCTCTGGGCACAGTTGTGGAGAGTTGATGGTTGAGTTAAGCCCAGAGCAAACCTGAAGGAGATTGTCTAGTTGCTGGGGAAGACCCAGCCTATGGTGGGTGGGATTAGGCCCTGGATAAATCACAGAGAGCTGGTTGAGAGAGTTGGCATCCTTCTGTTCACTTGGCCAGACATGTTGGTCTGGCAAGTAAGGATTATCCATCTCTCAGCCGCTATGGTGGCTAGTTCCCTCAGCCTTGGTGTTGGTGCATGCTCTCCTCTCAAGCTGTACTGAGAACTGTAACCCGGATGTCATAAGAAAGTAAACTCCTTGTTCCCTTAAGTTGTATGATGGTCATTTATCAGCAACCATGCAGGCGGACTGCAACAATTTGTGTGTATGATTGGTTGTTTCCCAGGTGATGATGGTGATGGAGAAGGTTCTGAAAAGAAGTGTCTCTGGAGGACATACATTTCTAGGAATGAGATTTGAGGTTTCATAACTTGACTCCACATCCTGTGTTTGTCTCATTCAATTTTCTAAGGATGAAGTCAATGAACAGGCTATTTCCAGATATTTTTTGTGTGTATGATTGGTTGTTTCCCAGGTGATGATGGTGATGGAGAAGGTTCTGAAAAGAAGTGTCTCTGGAGGACATACATTTCTAGGAATGAGATTTGAGGTTTCATAACTTGACTCCACATCCTGTGTTTGTCTCATTCAATTTTCTAAGGATGAAGTCAATGAACAGGCTATTTCCAGATATTTTTCTCCATCAATTTGAGTGTCAGGTCTTACTACAATAAGGTATTTGAGTTTATTTTTATGCAATATGAGAGACAGTCATCTATAATTTTTTACACGGGTGGGGTCCAACTTTTCTCAGTATCAATTGTTGGGAGTGTCAGTGTTTCCATTGCATGTTTTGGGAGATTTTGTCAAAAATCGGGTGACGATAGCTGTGTCAATTTATTTTTGGCCACTACCATGCTGATCATATTACTGTGATTCAGTAATATAATTTGAAATCAGATATTGTGAGATTTCAAGCAGTGTTCACTTTGCTTAGAATTACTTTGTTTCTATATGATATTTGGGATTTCCTTTTCTGTGCATAATTTAGCTGGATTTAGATGAGAAAGGTATGAAAATTTTCACATTCTTAGTTGGTTCTTCTTGTTGTTTTTTTCAATTTTACTGTGATTTTTAACGGTTTTACTGATGTCTTTTCACCATATTAGGTATTGGCATAGAAAAAAGCTACCTATTTTTATAAGAATTTTATATACAACAAGTTTTTGTATTAATCATTGTGGAATCATTGCTATTTTCTAGCTATAACGTATCACCAATAGATAGGGCTAATTGGAGTTTTTCCCTCTTTGCAACTCTTCCTTTTATTTCTTTTGCCATATTACTCTCATTCTTAAAGCACCATATTTAAAATGTATAAAGAGAATGGTCATGCTTTCTTTGCCCATGTTATCACAGGACATGTTTTCATTATTTGCACATGTCATATATAGCTGTAGTATTCCCCTTTTTTCTCTTTTATGTGTTGCTGTTGGTGGTAGGGGTATGTGTGTGTTTATGTGTGTGTGTGTGTGTGTGTGTGTGTATGTGCATGTGTGTGTGTATGTGTGCATGTAGGAAAGAGAGAGAGGGAGAGAGAGAAATGAGAAACTGTAAGCATATATGCAAGTGGATATGTATATGGAGGTGAGTGACAATGTCAGGTTTCATCCTTGATCATTTTCCTTTCTATTTTCTGAAAAATATTCTCTCCCTGATCCTGGAGCTCGTGGAATCCAGAGCACTGGGATTACAGATGCAATACGCCCTACTCATTGGTATTTGTGGGTGCTGGGACTGAATTCAGGTCCTTAAGTATGAGTGGCAAGTATTTTACTAACGGAGCCATCTCTCCATTCTTAAAGTTTCTGAGCAGAGTTTGGTTTTAAATCTGTCTCTTAAAGAACAGCTCAATAAAGACATCTTAGTAAATGTTTGAACACACCTGGAAAGGTATACCTCAGAATTACTGGAATTATGAACCCAATCTGGATCAAAGGGCTACAGAGATAAAATGTTACCTCAATAATCCTTGTATAATATTCACACTATTTCCTGAAGTGTGCAAATATACTACTAGTATCTCTTCTCTATATATTATATTTAAGAGAAAGGGAACAGGAAGGAGGCAGAGATGGAGAGAGAGATTGAGAGAGAAAATGAGAGAGAAATTTTATATGCAATGGCAAATGGATAAAAGTCAGAGGATAGCTTTTGGAAGTCATTTTTCTCTTGTTCCGTCTTGCTGTCCCTCAATGCTTTTGTAATCATTACTTATGCACTGATATTTAGGCATCCTTCTTTGGCAAGCCTTAAATTTTGCTTAATAAGGAGATGATGTTGAGAGACGTGAATGTTTGGAATTGAATGCATTTAATCTATTAAATTGTGTGCAATGCATAATTAATCAGTAATGTGTTGTTTATTGAATTTGTTGATGAATCTACTTCAAAAATATCCAGCTAAATGAATTACATGCACACATACATTTAAAAAATTAATATTTACTTGCTTATTCCATGCCAGGAGCAGCTATTAGTGCATCTACTGGCAGTAGATAATTAAATCTTAATGTAGCACAATATGTAGGTGATTGGACTTATTCTTTATTTTATTTCTTAATAGAAAATGTAGGGTATGAATACATATTTTAATCTATCATTACAGCAGATATACTTAAATTATGAAACAACATACAGATTATCAATTGTGTAGGGCTTGATTTCAGGTGAATGAGAGGCCAGTATGGATCCTCCATAAAAGTGCCAGTAAGGATGATACCAATAATCTTTTCTGGCAGTCCTGCTACAAATGTCTGTTTAAATTTTTCAACCTTTAGATAAGAAAGTTATGAAACATTTTCTTTTTATATACTGGATGAATTTCTGTTTTCTTTTTTCTTTCTTTTCTTTAATGATACCAAAGTAGTAGAGATTCATTTTGATTTTTAATGTCCTGGATAAAAGAACTTTCCAATTTTAATAGTTCTATGTTTATTAAGTAGTGATATATAAAATATATAATATATGTATATATTATATATACCTTTTGTTCAAATGTAAAGTTTAGTTTTTATGAGTGTAGAGTAGAATCCTTAAAAGATATTCAATGTTGATATTCCAAATTTTGATGCTAATCTATCAAAAACATCCAATTAATTACATTTATTACTACTTCAACATCTCAACATTTTTAATATTGTATTTAAGAAAAGAGAGCGAGATAAAGGTGCATGTACATATGCATGCATAGCACACAGGTAGAGGTCTGAGGATAAGTTTCAGAAGTCAGTTCTCTTCTTCCACCAGGTGGGCTTCTGGGGATAGAACTCTGGTTGCCAGGTTAGGCGAACAAGTACCTTACTGGACACTACCTCTTTTTCTTGCATTTATTGCATATGAATGAAAATTCATTAATATTGCTCATAAATAATATGTTTCTTTCATCATGAGTGCGAGAAAAATATTTTTGTTGTTAATGCCTTTATTTTGAGTCATTTTCCATTTTTACATGATTTAGCAAAAATTGTATTGTTATATACTAATTCTAGTTGTTTTACTAGATTTATATCCCTTCATAATAAAGCATCGCAATCTATACACATGCTGTTTGAGCTGATCTACACTAGGTAAGGAAGTTGTATGTGTGTCAGCTGCCTTGCTAAGGCTTTTATTCTTGGAACTGGTTTGACCCTGGCTCATATCACATGTCCTCATTTGGTATTCTGATGACTATAGGGTCCCTTTGTCCAATAAACCACCTACTTTGCTGCTATGTGTTTTAAGTCCAAAGCTTTCTATATGTAAGGAATGTCACATATAGTTTAGAAATGGCATGTATTGACCACATTTCATTGTCTCTAATGTGGCCAATACACAAGGGCAGATGTGAAAAGCTCTACATGATATTCTTACAGTTTGTGCTCAGAAGTGTAGTCTAGGCTCACTTTACAATTCCATGCACACATTTATTTTCTCCTCCTGTACTTAGTAATTCCTTGCATTATTTTATTTTATTTTTTCTAGGATTTTCTTTTAAATGATAATCTTTTATGAGGCAAACAGTCAGTTGAATAAATGTGGATCAAAACCAAATCTTTACCTCTCTATCTGATTGTTATGCTTTTGAATACAACTTGAGACTCTTTCATTTGTCTCTAGAGCAAAGGTTAATTTTCCTATTTGTCATTTAATTATTTGTCATCCTTTATATGATATACTTGTAAAACATTTTTTACTCATAATTCACTTTGTCCTTTATTTCTTAACACAGTTGTCCATTTGTTCCTGACATAAGCTGTTATAAATTAGTGCTTACTCAAAATAACTTTTAATTTATTTTAATTTATTTATTTTATTGATTGATTGATTGATTTTAAATTATTTTGATTTTTACTATTAATATTCTTATATTCTTAGTTTTTTACTTCAACCTATCTTTTTATATTTGCAGTGATATTTCTTTTTTCTCCCATATTTTATTTTTTTCCCAATCACACAAGCTCAATAGATACCCCTGTCCTCTCCTTCCCTCCTCCCCTCCCCATTCCCCCTTGCACTCTCCTTCTCCCTTTTCCTCTTCCTTTCACCCCCTCACTCACTCTCAATCTCCCACTGCCTCCCCCCTTCTCTCCCATCCCCTGGAGCATCCTTTTGTGTGATCGTCAAACCTCCCTCTGAGTCCTCCTCCCTAGCGAGGGGTGGGACTCAGTGGCATAACCTGGAGCCTTTCTTGGGGTCCCCATTAGTATGGGAATTCTATAATGACTGTTAATCCCTTCCCTCTAAGGCTCTTACTGCCTAGAGCCTTCTTCCCTGTTTTCCATGCTAGACTTTATTCAAGCTATTTGTGTGTGTGTGTGTGTGTGTGTGTGTGTGTGTGTGTGTATGATTTGTATCTTTGTGGGTATGTCTGTGTGTGTAACATCAGATGTCTTAATCTTTGCACTACACTTACTTTAAAACAGGATCTCTCAACAAATTTGGAGTTTATTAGTTATATTTCCTGATTGGCTAGTGGACCCAGGTAATCTTTGTGCTAGCTTTGCACTGTGCTGTATCTCCTTGGCCCTTTACACGAGTATTAGGGATCCAAACTCATGCTTGTCTTTTAAGCAATTTTCTTACTGAGGTGTCTCTCCAGTCCCATGTAAGTTGTTACACATGAAGAATCAGTAAATACACTATTTTTAAACACTGTCTTCTTTTTCTCTTAATTTGTATTATTTGAGCTATTGAATATGGTTAAAAGAAATAGTCTCTTTTAATATGTTAAATTTTTATAATTTTTGTCTTATTTCTGGAGTTATGTAAACTAATGCTCATTTCAGGGTTTTTTTATAATAATTTCCTAATAACAATTGAAACTCATACTCTTTGGATTTTTTCAGGAATGAGCCAAAATTGTATTTTTTTATAATTCATAAAAATATTTTTTATAATACATTTTTATTATTTCAGCTCATACAAACTTAATAGGTACACCAGTACCCTCCCTTCCTCCTCCTCGCCCTCCCCCCAGAAACCCCTGCTCCCCCTCCCTTCACCCCTCTTCCCCATTCCCCCTTGCCTCCCGCCCCAATTCCCAGAGTCCTTTCTTGTGCATGCCTGACTCTCCTCTGGGCCCTCCTCTCCGATGACGTACAAGGACCCAATGGCATTTCCCTGAACCCTTTCCTGTGTTCCCCTTAAGCATAGGAACACTACTGTGGCTGTCAATCCCTTGCCTCCAAGGATCTTGGTGGCTTTAGCAGATGCTAGACTTTGTGAGGTCAACATAGTGTGTTGGACATTGCGCCGGGCATGCAATGTCAAATTATGATTGCTTCGGCCCTAACTTGTGTGGAGTATCTTGCAAATCATTGCTCCTCCCATCCTTTTGCTCTTACACTCTTACCGCCCCCTCTTCCGCAAATGTCCCTGAGTTTCAGGATGGGGAGAGATTAGTATGGCCTAGTTCTAGGTGGTTGATATAGAGTCTCTGAAGTTCTGGATAGTGGTTTGTTAATTTTCTTTTGCAGTTTTGTTGCTCCTGCAATGCCCTTCACTCCATCGTGATGGGCACTGTATGTCACCCCCTGGCCAGAGACAAAAAGCTGTTAAATTGGAGTCTTATTATAAGAGCACATTCAAGGGTAGATGTAATACTTATACCCAAAAGTGGGATCGCATGGTCATATGGCATTTGGCAATGGGAGGGGTCAATCACCCATTTGCAAAATGGTTACTTTTTAATCTGCCAGACTATATGCCCTCCCCTTCTGGTGAGTTCATACCCCCTTATTTGTAAATGATCAGGAAAGAATGTCTGTGAACTTAACCAGGTGTCACATTACTTTCTTGCAGTCCTTGATGGAGGCCTATTTTCTCTACTGTAACATGGTCACTTCTCTCCTTGTTTCTGGTGTGGCCCTCCAACCCCATCCCTCCTGTTCATAATCCTTGCAATTACTGTAGGTAATACATAGATTTACCTATGAGTGTCACAAGGTGGGCTGGGTGGGTTTGGTACTAGGAGCCACCTATTAGGGAGTACATGTGGCACTTAATTTTCTGGGTCTGGGATACTTCACTTAATATAATTGTTTCTAATGATATCCATTTCCCGGCAAATTCCAGTAATTCATTTTTGATGGCTGAGTAGTACTCCATTGTATAGATATACCACATTTCCTTATCCAATCGTCAACTGTTGGACATTTGGGTTGATTCCATGTCTTTGCTATTGTAAACAGTGCTGCTATGAACATGGTTGTGCTTGTGCTATGGAGGTGAACCTCTGCTGTATGGGGGGGGGGTTATAACCAAAAGTGGAATCGCAGGGTCATATGGCATTTCAATCTTTAATTTCTTTAAGAATCTCCAGATGGCTCACCAGAGAGGCTGTATGAGCCTGCATTCCCACCAGCAATGTAGGAGAGTTCCCCTCTCTCCACATCTTCTCCAGCATTTGTCGTTGTTTGTATTGTGGATTTTTGCCATCCTGACTGGGGTGAGATGATATCTCAGGGAAGTTTTGATTTGCATTTCCCTGATGGCTAAAAAAGTGGAGCATTTTTTAAGATATTTGTTAGACATTTTAATTTCATCCCTGGTAAAATTTCTTTTAAGTTCCAGGGCCCATTTTTTAATTGGGCCATTGGTTTCCTTGGTGTTTAATTTTCTAAGTTCTTTGTGCACTCTGGACAGTAGAGCTCTATCAGATGTGTGGTTAGTGAAGATTTTCTCCCATTCTGTGGGTTGCCTTTGAGCTCGTGTTACAATCTTTCTATCTGAACAGAAGCTCTTTAATTTCACAAGATCCCAACTGTTGAGAGTTGGTAGCAGTGACTGTGCCATTGGAGGTCTGTTTAGGAACTGTTGGCCTAGCCCAATCAGCTCGAGGGAGTTCCCTATCCTTTCAACTATGGTTTTTATAGTCTCTGGCCTTATATCAAAATTGTTGATATTCCATTTTTTATAAACTTTGGCTCTCTTTTGCATGGTAGCCTATAATTTTCCCTCTCTTCCTATTTTCCTTTTTCAACTGTACTACTGGTTTTCCCATGCTCCTCATTCCTTCTGTTCCCTTCCCTTTTCTATTTTTGTGCCCCTTGCTATAATTTTGAACTAATACTATTCACTTGGATTTCTGTTTGCTCTCTCTGTGACTATTTTTACCATGTTCCTTACCTTTATTCTGCCCATATTTTATCTGTTTCTGTTACCTTACCATCTCTTGAGTGACTTCTGTGTTGTGAACTTTATGGAGATTTTTACTCCACTAAGTTATATTAAAATTCATCACAAATTTTTTGTTAACTATATCAACTTTGACAAAATTTTGTGTATTTTATGAATTCATGTAATTTCCATATTTCTTCATTAAAATCTTTTCAAGCATGCTGTCACTTCCTTTTTTATTACATTTGGCTGCATTTTCTTTTCTTCTATCATTTGGTTGCCAAGTTTCCTTTAAAGAAAGAAAAAGAGTTTCCTTCCAGGCTATCAAGTATTCATAAGCTTTGGTTTCTCTTCTCATTAGAACCCTCAGATATAGATAACCATAACAACATTCCTCATCCTATTCATTATGCATAATCCAGTTGTTCAGACCCTTTGATACTGCGAAGGTAATCATATCTTCCTCAATTTTTACTTCTTTCATAGTAAATGATTAAGAAATATTTTGCTTACAAGTAACTTCTTTGTTCTGTTGCCATATATTATTCTTGTGTTTTGTTCTTTTTTTTTTTTTGAGATCCTCTTAACCCACGCTTTTCTTTCTGAGTGTGTTGACCAATTCTTTAAGCAGTGTGAAACTTGTGCTTAGCATTGTATTCAACCAGAAATGTGAATTGAATGCTCTCATGCTATTTTTGTTACTTTATATGCAGCCTAATGGAAATACTGAATTTCAGATTATTGTCTCTGATCAACATGAAGAAATCCACTATTAATAACCTCGGTTTCACAAATGAAGAAATGATTAAATATAAGTTAAACCATATTTGCCAAATTAGGTGTTCACTGAAGTACAAAAGAGGTCCTCCTAGGGAATCCAGTCCCCAAACACAAACTCATGAATAAATTATATAATTATATACTTACAGTATAATTATAGTTAAAGGTTTAAAACTGTCACTTTCATGTCATTTCCTCAAGAACTCTGTGATGGTTAGACATAGGTGTCCACTTGACAGTTGAAGTCTGTTTGGGGTACAGCTGTGAAGAATAAATGTTTGGAGCAGGCCCTTGAACAAGTCTGTAGGTGCTTTTTTAATTGATGGGGAAAACACAGCCCATAGCGGTTGATGCTTTCTAGTGATAGATCTGGTAAAATAAAGCACAAAGAGGAGGGACTTGTTCTTCCCTAATCCTGAGTCAACTTGCTGCCAAGTTCACTACAGGAGCCTCATTGCCTTCATTGCTGCTGCTATTGCTGCCTTTGTCATTGGCTGACACAGAGCTCCGCCCTTTGCCGTTGTTCTCTGCCTTTGGAGCCTGGTCTCAAGTGCCTTGTCTTTATCCATAGCTGACATTGTAGCCCAGCTATTCTTCACTGATGTGGGAACCCTGCATCTTCAGCCTGTCTTCCCATCCCGACATTGCAGCAAAGCCTCTTCGGTCACTGTAATCCTCCAGACTGATTAAGGCTGAGATTTTCTCAGGATCCTTCAGCCTTGTGGAACATTAGGGTCAAGACTGAAGTCTTAATATATTTTATTAATTCTGTTCTTCCAGACTAATATAAAAACAATCATTAATAATATAAAAATCATGAAAATCACATAAAATCAGTCATGAAATCCTAATTTATTGATGAATTTTCCATTTCTTCTGACTCAGATGTTACACTTTGTTATTGAATATTATAGAAACCAGATTACTGTATGTAAACATATAAATATTTCCCTAAAATTTTTCAGATGTCTTTTTGTTGGTATATACCCTCATTCATTTTGAATATATATATACATATATATATACATAGATATTTACATAAGCAACCATGTTCATGAGACAAAACATTAAGCACATTTTTAGTTAACTACTCCTAACAGTTGTCCAAATTTGTTGTATAATATTATGACCATTGAAAACATGTTATAGAGGTATGAGGTGATAACTCAGTCAATAATATACTTACTAGAAAAGTATGAGGGCCTGAATGCCACATACAGAGCCCCTGCAAAAAAACAGTAATGGTGGTGTACATTTTTAATCCCAGAGCTGGCGAGGCAGATACAACAGGATCTTTAGAGCTTGCTGATTGGCTATGTTGGCCACAGTAAGTTACAGGTAAATTAGAGACCTTACTGCAGACTAACATACAAAAACCAGACAATATGGATTATGCTTCAAGAATAATATCTGTAGCTGACTTCTGCAGTGATATCCTTAGTGTACTTTGTTTTAAATCATTCTGTTTCGTTTTAGCCAGTTTCTCTTTCATTACAACTTTTCATGTTTTCCCCTCACTTGATAGCTCCAGTTCATATTTTATTGGTAACTGAGCAATAAAACTGTGTTACAGGTTTATTTCATTTATCAACAGAAATATATAATTAACTATTATTTCCATTTCCACATAACATAAAAATCAATGGAAGAATTTAAGTTATATGCTAATACAGAGCTGGGGGGTGGTCACAGATCTAGTCAAATTTTCACCCAGAGATTACAAATAACTTAGTGAAAATGTTTTCTCATTTCTTCACACTATTTAGTTGTTATTCAACAAGTAGAAATAAATATCAATGAGAGTGTGAATATCAGTTTTAAAAGCAGCTTGAAGTTTGCAGTATGCTTGCCTCTAGTCCTTTCTATTTCAAGTAAAGCAGTGTAATACATTCAAATTGGTCTATCTTATGCATAAAAATTATTACTCTGTTCTCTTTAGAGACATCTGATTGATCATAGTCTGCTGAGAAAAGGCTCCAATTCATGATATCATCTAACAATTTCACATAAGCAACTATCCCAGATAAATCTAGGAGTATTACTTATAACAGCCAGTTTTTAAAAGAGATTTATCAAAAAACTAAAAATGGAACACTATATATAGCCCAATGATATGATTTCTGGTAATTTATTCAAAGTAACAAAGAAAATCCCTTTTACTACAGAGTCACTTGTTTGTCCACATCCATTACATCTGTATTCACGGAAGTACCAAACTTGTTCAGGGACTGATGAATGGGTAAAGGAAGTTTAGTGCATGTACAGAATGTTATTTAGCTAGAATAGATTATGAAATTTCATGTAGATGGATGGAACTGGAAAGCATATTGAACAAGGTAACACGGGTCCAGAAACAAATGAAAAATCTCTTGCTCATTTGTGGACTTCAGCTCAAATTCTTTATTTTTAAACTTAGGAAGCCAGAAATCTAATAAGAAGATGGTAGAGGGATTTTTTTTTAGTATCTTTCAAATGAAGTGTATCAGCACATATTTTGCTCAGTTACCTTTTTTTTAATTTTTTTTATTATTATTATCATTTATTCAACTGTGTGCATATGCGTGTGTATGTGCGCGCGTCTGTGTGTGTGTGTGTGTGTCTGTGTATGTGTAGAACCACGGACGAATTCGTGAACCACCATGGCCGCCTCCACCTCCTTGTGCCCCAGGATTCACAGGCTCCGCCCTACCAGGACCAGAAGCGTAGGCCGCCCCCGCTTCCCCCTGGCGTCTATACGTGGGATCTGGGATCCGAACTCAGGACCTTCTGCCTGCAAGGCGGAGGCTTAACCCCTGAGCCACCTCTCCAGCCCTCAGTTACCTTTTGTATTTTTCTCAAACTTGTAATGTATTTTATATATGTGTGCATAATGCGTAGTCTCATTCATATATATATATGACAACTGTGTTGCTGTCTTTGCATGTGTTGCTGTCTTTGCATATGCATATATTAAAAAGGGAAATTTTACATGTGCATAGCTTATAAATTATTTAGAGTGATCATGTATAATTCATAGTGCTATCTGACTTTATTGTCTTAAGGCATTTCATGCAAAACAGTTTGAAAGTCATTGATATATTTAGTTAGAATTATTGAGTGTTTAATGATTGATGATATAATATTTATCGAGTGCTACCTGTTTCACGGTTTGTCCTTGTTACTGAAAATAAACCAGTGAGAAACACTAATGTGACACTTGTAGCAGGAGATAAAAGATAATGAACATGAAAATGAAATGCATGCATCATATACTTGCATCAATTTAGTAGTATACTTTGTTGTACAAATATGTGCAATTATAGGTCAATTGAAAATAAAAGAATACAATAATCACTATATATACACACATGCATATATATACATATGCAAGTATACATACACATAAATATATGTATAAGCTGATCTCAGAGTGCTTAGCAAGCTAATGAATCCTGATGATGATCAGAACAAGTTTCCATGAAGAGCAGTGTTAGTGAACACTATAAATTCTTCAGAGAATTGTTTGACACAGCTATTAAATTATTTGCAATCTTATGGGAAAGGTAGATACTAAGCAGAGAGTTATAGTATTGTGTGATCAAATACTGTGCTAACAATTGTTAGGCATTTCAGAAAAGTGACACTATACTAAGCTGGCTAAAAGACTTTTTGAGTTAAAAACACTGAAACTACACTTAAAATTTTTTCACAGGCTGGAAAGAAGATTTGGTCATTGTACCAGTACTCTTCTTAGTTGCTCACAGACAACACTCAAACTCAGGTAACTTAAAGGGAGAAAGGCAGAAGCTGAGCCCTGTAAAACTTCAAACTGCAAGAGCAGACTAACTATACAAGCAGGGTGGAGCTAACAAACCTCAAGCTGTGAATACCTTCCTCCAGCAAGGCTTCACCTCCTGAAGGTGCCATGACCTTCCCAAACAAGTAAAGATTCAAACACATAAGCCTGTGGCAACAATTCACATTTCCACTTCAAACCATGACATTCACCCCTGGCCCTTACCAGCTCATTGCCAATTCATTACACAAATCATACTCAGTTCAATTCCAAAGGTCTCATAGACTACATAAGTAGTCCCAAAACAGTCCAAAAGTCCAACGTTCAAACCCTTCTATAAAATCAAAAGACAAGTACATGTTTCCAACATGCAATGGCACAGGATAGTCACATTCCAAATGGTAGAATGGGAGCATATCCAGGAAAGATCAGTTCATAACAACACCAATAACCAGCAGGATAAACTACAAATCCTACAGTTTCAAGTCCAACAAATGAACTTTCTGTTAAAATCATTTCAGTTCCAAAATGCTTTGGATCCATCTCTTCAGAGTAGCTGCCCACAGAACACATAGTTCTCTTGTGCTGGCTCTCCCAATGATACATAGCTTTTCTCAGCAGATGTCCAAAATTGGTGACACCTCTAACATCTTCACTTCTCACTGCAAAACCATGCTTTAACTCCATAGCATAAAATGACCATCTTAGACCTTTCTGCAGGCTTCTACCACACACGCTTGCCTGAATTTAGCTATTATTTAAAACCTTGGACCCATAACCTCATCCATCTTGCATCTTTGAAAAAAAGATCTGAAACCAGGCTTATGTGGCTGACTCTGTCAAGTTCTGCTTTAACTTACATATGGTGGAGATTAGTGCCCTTGAATCACCACTAGTTTGGCTTCTCTGTGCTGACTGTCCAGAATCTCTCTTGGGCAGTTGGACCAAACTTTTCCTTTGGAAATCTGTCCTTCAACTTTTCTCTTCTTAAAAGAATTTGAATTCTCAAAGGTGGAACTTTCTTTGGGGAATTTTCCCTTAAATCTGGGCCTCTACTATTATACCAATTTAGAGCAAGCTTTGATTCATTAATGGAGCTTTTCTCTTTAATAATGACTGCCATTTTACTGCATATATTCTCTTTAAACTGGCTCTCACATTTTTCTTCAACAAACCTCACAGTTCTTATTTCTTTCTGTTTGATTACTCAATCCTTATTCTCATGATTTGAGCAAAAGCATTTAAAAAATAGCTATGCCAATTCCCAGGATTATATAGCATTGAAATTTCTTCTGTCAAACACTCAAATTTAACTTCAGGTAAACTTTAGGGACTAGGATACCACTTTGTAGAACTTTCTGCCAACATATCGTTTCATTGCCCCTCATCCAGTTATCAATATAGTCTTTGTTCCTCTTGGGCCATCACAAACCGGGCTTCCACTGTTCCTGTCTCTGTATGCATCACTCTCACTAGAATGGCCTCTTAGTGCCTTTGTCAAAGGCTTCCCCAGTGCAAAGAGCTAAAATTATTTGCCACATCACAGGGATGACCATGTTTCTCTATGTCTTGGTATCAAATTCTCTCAGCTTCACTTTCTGATAACAGATTTTCTGGGTCTCACAAGTAAACCTCCAATTTCTCTACTGCTTACTCTTTGTTGCTGTGAGTCAAGATTCAAACTCAGATAACCCGAAGCGAGATATTAGAGATATATTCCACCTACATTTCCAGAGGGGAGACATTGTTCATTAGGGCAGGAAAGGCATAGCTGGCTGGCAGAAGATGGCAGTGCCCTAAGTCACATCCTTCAAGGAGGCTGAGAGTTGTAAAACTCCAAACTGTAAGAGTAGATTAGCCAGCTGAAACGTGGGGCTAACCAACCTCAAGACCCACCCTCTGTGACTACCTTCCTCCAGCAAGGCTCCACCTCCTAAAGGGACTATGACCTCACAAACAACTAAAGATTCAAACACATGAGCCTGTGGAGGGCAACTCACACTTCAAACCATGACAGCCCTTAAAATGTTTTCATGCAAACTGGAGGACTTGTGGTAGAAATTTGCCTCAAAGATTAAGCTTCTGCCTTCTAAGTAGAAGAATCTGCATTCAGATACCAGATTCCAAGTAAAATGTCAGGTGTTTCCTCTGGTCTGTGGTTCATCCCTAGTGGGCAGAGCTCAGAAACTCCAGAACAAAGCAATAGGGAGACAGAACGACCCAGAATCTTTCACAATGTCACCCTTGGGTTGCCATAGACTACACACTCAAGGGCCCTCTGGTACACACACACACACACACACACACACAATGAATTAAAACAAACAAACAAACAAAAAACTAGGAAAGTGGAATCTGGACCCCGGAACCTTTAAAATGACAGTTATGGGAGAAAGCACACCTGTAATTTTAAATTTTGAAGGCAGAGATTGGAGATCCCAAGAGCTAGACTACTAGACTATTGAGCTCTAGGTCTGACTAAAGACTGGCTTCTAAGAAATAAGAAGGAAGATTGATCAAGGTTGATTCCTGATGTTACTCTCAAGGTTCCATATGCAGGCATACTCAAGTACATGTGAACACACACATTTGCACACATCCTTACACACATACATGCGAAAATGTTTAAGAAATAAGAAACTTTAAATATAGTTTTTGAATATAAATGACTACTCTTGTTTGAATTTTTAATCTGTATCTTTATGAAAACAAATGATCTTTAATCATTAGATGTCTGTTCTTTCTTATATGCTACATTACTACTTACCACCCAATGAAATTAAGCCCTTTGCCTTAGAAATGTAATGGACTGCCTAAAATACACGTAGAAGCATATAGACCAAGATTAATACTATTAAAACTACCCCAAATATTTTCCCTTGAAAAAAAATTGTTCTAGGCTGAAAAGATATCTCAGGGATTATAACTTTACCCTGAAAGCAGAAGGACCTGAATTTGGATCCCAGAATTCATGTAAAAACTCCAAGTCAGAAATGGAGACTATTTATACTTTTCTGGAATGTGGAGCCTGGGAAATCCCAGAGTGAAGCATAAAGGTGGTAGAAACAATCCAAGATGATTCTCAGATTCATCACTGAGCCTCCACTGGTACACACAGTCCCCTCTGATACACACACACAAATAATAAAAGTTATTCTATTTCACTTTCATATATAAATACACTGAGGGTAATCATTTTCAACCCATATTACCTATTCCCATCAGCATTATTTTGCAAAAAAATACCTTTTTCACCCGTCAGGCTTTCTTTTGCTTTAGGTTGTTTGAATGTGCGTTGTCCATTAATTTCTATCTGGGTTGACTGTTCTGGCATGTGCTTGAGCCTTTTCTGGGGCATGAAGCTTGTATTAGTAGGTATCATTAAGAAAAATAGTTTCATTTCCCTCTAGCTGCATTGAATTCATGGATAAAACAATCCTGTCATGTCTACCAGCTGTCTAAATGGACCCTCCGCACTTTCATCCTCTTACATTATTATCATATCCCCTCTTCTATGCTACCTGAACTTTGGTGGAGATAGATGTTCTATTTAGGAATGAGAAGTCTGCAGTCACGTCATTTTCAGCACTTCGACCATTTGAGATTTTCTGTAATAAACAACTTCCAATGTAAAAGGAAGCTTCTAGATTGAATGCTGAGTTTTCTCCAGTGTATGAATATAATGAAAAATGTTTAAAAGGCAGTTTGATATAGTGTTTTTATGGTTAATCTTTAATAGTTTTTTTTTCCTCCTAGGGCTTATTTCATCCCCTTTTCATAGGTTCTTGCTCCGAAATCTAAAGAATTTTGTAGTCCTACATGTATCTTAAGGGTAATACAAAGAAAATTCTGATTTAAATGTATGCTTTAAAGTTATACTGATAAGTACAGCAAGTTCTAAATAATTGTGACTTTTAAGTTATCTTTATTTTTTGTGTACACTTTTATTCAATGTTTGAACCAGTCACTAATTTACTATTGGAATACACAATTCTGTTACTGTATACAAATAATTGCTTTAGCTACTCAGTTTCAATTTTTTATACAAAATAATGTTAATGTTTAATAATTGTCCAAATGAATTTGGTATAGTTTGTAAACAAATGTATTAAACCATTTTCAGGAAAAATGATTTAAGTACAATTATGGTTTTTGTAAGCATATAAAAGCCTCTGCTGTAACCATATGAGCAAAGAAGCTTGTGGAAATCACAGAAGCATATTTTTTGTTCTAAATTCAGCAATCAGTAGAACACCTGGAAGTGTTAACAAAGAGACACCAGTGAGGAAAGGCTATTGGATGGTGACAGAACATAGACAAAATAACTCCTTGAACAGTAGCTCAGATCATGTGATCTCACCAGTTAGAGTGTTAGGAATTTAGGAGGGAGAAAGATTAGGAAGAAGAAATGTTTCCCGGTCTTTCATAATTTCTACATATGTCTCTCTCCTAATGAAAGGACACTGGAAAAAAGGACAGAAGATCTATCAAGTCTGTTGCCAGTAAAATGCTGTATTCAGGGAAAAATGCAAATGATCCACAAGTCAGATGTGTCCAAGAAGTACTGGAATGGAACCTGGGGGAACAAGATAATTTATATGAGGATGGATAAATATTCATTTCATTTTGTAAACACACAGTGATATTATCAATTTTTGATAAGGGGACCACACTTAGAGTCACTATGCAGACTGGCAGAAACTCCATTATCCATTCCATGCTGATACACTTGCAGTCCTCAGCCATCTGCTGCCAAGTCCCCCTTAGATTTCAGCCTTTGCTTTTCTGTTAAAGGGTCATGCATGTCTAAATTATATGAACATCATAAATCTTAGAAGATGTCTCTCCTATGTCACTTACTTATATTCATTTACTTTGTAGTAATCTATGTTTCGTCAATAAATATATTACTTGGTTTCAATGAATGATACTTTATTGTTCTTGAATTATAGAGATATTATAGTTGTTCTTTATTTTTAAATTCATTTATGTGATCCACTAAGGTAGAAAATAACTAGCTTGCTTCCCTGAAGTGTAAGGACCTGGCTTTTCTCATTAGTTTGCTGAGGATGATTTCTATTTTCTCCATTCTGCTTCCCAAAACTCTGTTCATCTCTACAAAATTCTTACATCCTCTTCCAAGAATTACTGACCACTCACTTTCAAGTAGTATAAAATAATACTAAGATTTAAAATGATAACATTGTCACTATTTTATTTAATCCCATTAATTATCTACTATTTAACCAAAATTGTTTAGTGAACAATTATTAACAAAAAATCTGTTATGGTTCTAGAATCTAACATAAGGTTTCATAGCTACTACCTAAACTTTTTACCACCAAGCAACATTTCCAGATTTTCTTTATCTGACCAGCTTTGGATTCATGATCATTTAACTCCAATCTCTCACACATTGTGGCTACAAGTCTGTCCTACCTTACTTTACTACATGGACTACCTTGTGTGTTCGTTTTGTATTTGTGATGATTGTTTCCTAGAAGGAAAGATATTTAAACATATATTTCCATATAGCAGTATATGTATTGTTACTAGTGTTTCTTTTATCATCTACTTTATCCTGTAAGTTCCATCAGGGTGAAAATTAGTATTGTATCACTTATTAACATAAGCTTATAAACCAAGCAGTTAGACAAACAACATTATACATATACATTTATGTATATGTAACATACAACGAATGTTTACTGAAAAGGTGATTTTTTTAATCTTTCCTATTAAGAAAAATTCTAGTTTGTGAAGATGTGCCTCAAGTTTAATTACAATTTTAAGATGAAAAGAAATTGTAATCATAATTATTGCTACCTCCAACTCACAATGGTAATTCTTTCTTATACTAATCTTGTTTGAGTAAGAGAAAGTTTAGTGCTAAGCATCCTTACATTCCAAATATATATAACACAGGGAAATGGTATCTGTTTGCATTGTCATGGAGTTTACTTTGCACATGTATTACAACCCATCTGCACTGATTCCTTGTGAAGTGGATTTTGTTTTTCTGAATTTTTTCATTCTTTTAAGGTAGTCACCACAAATTCTAGTTTATCAAAATTTTAAATAGCACAAGTATTTCCATGTGTAATTTAGAAAACATTGACAAATATTATAAAATTATATTGAGGGGACCAGAGATGTATGTTTGTAATGTATTATTTTCCCAAATATGTGAGAATTCATGAATGTGTGTACATTCACATTAAGCTATGTGCTGTGCTTCAAGTTGAGGGAGAATGACTTTGTGAGATTTCTCTTTTACAATGAGAAATAAAGGAGAAAGTGAAAAAGTGTATAAGCAAAAGCTAAAGGTAGGGTATTGATTTGGTATTCAATTCATGCTATTGCATGAACATCTTTAAACCTTTATACAATCTCAATTATTCATGGATCATAAGTATTGACTGACAGAAAAACTGAGAGTCAATTTAAAATCTGGGGATCTTTGCTGAATTGCATTTTTAGTTTGTTGTCATTTCAAATACACATTCAAAAGCTAGGATGCTATAAATATATTTATATTAAAGTGAAAATCCCTTTGTTTCAACTAGTGTCATTGCGCATTCTACAAAGATTTTTTTTACTCTTGAGACTGAAGCTTATGGTTCTGACATGACTTGGCCTCTTTGCCTTAGAGAATTGAGTTGCTAAATAAATTAATATTATACTTGTGCCATCATGCATATGAAATAGAAAAGATCTTTGGAAGTTAGACAACTTAGTATTACTTTGATTAGATTTAAGGACCTAATTAAAAATATTGATTACTTCAAAGGTGCTACTGGGATTATAGAGCAGAAAAGTCATTTTCTTTTTACTTCATCACTTCTCTCAGAAAAGATTTTTTTTAACTTTCAAGATTTCATATACATGTATATTGAATTTATGTTTTATCCCCTACCAGCACACTTCCTTTTCTCATCCTATCCTATTCATTCTCTTTTCCACCAAATTTCCCTCTCACTCCCCTCTCCTGCTGTTAATGAGATCCAAAGAGCTGGATCTAGGACCCTTGTATTAGCATATCCCTGGCTATCCTGTGGGGAATGATTAACAAATAACTGGCCTAATATTTAAGTAACTAATCTTTCCCTTTTATGATGTATACCAATGTTACACAATCCATTAGGATGCCACTATATCTCTTGACAGCATTTCTTCTCTGTGATGAGATTTTGATAAATTAATTGCTGTGGAAGTCTAGCAGAAGTAGTTATCTGATGAGACTTTTGTATATCGTTAATGTAAATATAATTTAAAATTAAGAAGAGGGAATGGGGCTGGAGAGGTGGCTCAGGGGTTAGGCCTCTGCCTTGCAGGCGGAAGGTCCTGAGTTCGGATCCTAGACCCCACGTATAGACGCCGGGCAAAAGTGGGGGCGGCCTGTGTTTCTGGTCCTGGTAGGGCAGAGCCTGTGAATCCCGGGGCGGAGGAAATGGAGGCGTCCATAGTGGTTCCTGAATTCTTCCGTGGTTCTACACACTCACAGACGCGCGCTCACACATACATACGTACACACGCACAATTGAATAAATAAAAAAAGCTTAAAAAAACATTTTTTTTAAAAAAAGAAGAGGGAATGTATATTAGCCCTAGGCTGTGAAGTTTCAAAAGCATATTTTTGAAAGTACATTATAACTTTAGTTTTAAGGCTTGGGTTCCATTTTACTGTCTTCAGCCAAAATTAGGCTAGTTTAAAGTTTAGAAAACATTGGATAATGATTTACCTGGAGGTTTTAAATTTATTTTGTAAATTTTATATAGATCTGTCTTTTGTCTGTATTATCATATCTATGGATATTTTTAAAGGTTTTAGACTTGAACAGGGTTTGGTTTACTTTGATGATATATTTTTCATCCTGTCACAGTTTTTGACATTGTGAAGGACGCTAGTGGAGGAAACATTAACAAGCAGTTAAATTCTACACTTTCATATATTCCATATTTTTTGCATCTTTTTACTTTTTCATCACTTGTGATTTCTTGTATAAAATTCAAACATTGGTACTTGTGAATGCGTCTCCTCAGATGAAGTTGAGTTTATCATAAATTACTGTGATCGCCTATTGAGGGGCTTTTAGAACCCACATGCATAAAATATTTTGTGATTCTATATATCTTCATGGGCACTGACTTGTGCCATAAAATATTCTTCACTCTTCTCATAAGCTAGCTGCTGTGCTTGTCATGTACGCTCAATAGCCATGCATAAAACATCTGATGATTATGCTGTTTGAAATCTAGCTTCAAAGATTGCAATTTAAATAATTAGAAAACTGGTGAAATATTTTTCTTGCATGTCATTTAAAAATTTTCCTTTCCAAATACTAAAACAAATTTCTGTAAAACACTGTAATTGATTACCACCAACACATTCCAGGTGTCACTTCTGATTCTATTAAACTACAGATTTTCAGTGAGCCTCTCTAATAAAATATTCTTATGTGTAGATCTGGTGCAAGTGTAATGTTTACATTTATAGAACAAGACAAGTGATATCAGAATATTGTCTAATTGATGTGATATGCAATAAATCAGATGAAATCTAACCTGTCATGCCCTGCTGTGGAAGAAAATGACAATCAAATTTGGAGTCTCAGAATCTGTGAAAAGTTAATTTTGATCTGGATTGAACCACATGAAAATAATTCTTTTTATCAAACTTTAATATCATCTGCCATATATTTTCATGGCACTGTGTTATATTGTGGGTTTTTTTGTTGTTGTTGTATGTATTAACAGGGTCTCTCTGCACAACCCAGACTGACTTTGGACTCTTTATATTATTGTCTTAATTTGTTGAATGTTGGAATACAGCTGTTTTAACATGCCTGGCTATAATTTATATTTTGTTATTTTATGAGATTGAACATTACTGTGAATGAAAATAAGTATTTGAATTGCAAAAGAAGGTACCGTGTATTAGGTAATCATAGAATGAAGATTAAGTTAAAAGAGGCAAAATAAATCTCTCTTTCACAATTAAGCTAGACATATAAACTATCACTGGACAAAATGTTAGTTTATGATGTTTTTATTCAAAACAATATTCAACATTTAAATATCCTATAGAATGTAAATCAGTTTCTTTTCATTTGTTTGAAAAGTACATGACCAAGCAGTTTAAGAGAACAAGAGTTTTATCCTTTCTTAGGTTTCTGCTTAGAGTTCATTATTCAACTAGCAGTTCATACAAACACCCAAAGCCAAGCATGTTGGCTACACCATATCCACAGGAATTGCTGAGACAGGGGCAAACTTTCTCGTTTGTTAGTCTGTGAGTCTTCTTATGTATGCCAACTACTGAATCAACTCTCTCCATCTTTTCCACCTTTTCAGGAATGGCCCCATGCACCATGGACTAGTTTTTTCACGCCAATTAGACAATATCCAGGCTTGCTCAGGGGTTATTCTGACTACCAAATCTTCACAAATGTACCAAAATCCCCAAGCTTCAACTGTCAAGCTATACTTTTTCTATCTGATCTTTGATGTACACATAGTTCCACTCATAAATATTTAGTCATATAAAACTGAAATTGAACAAGAATTAAAGTTTAAATATGTAATTTTTAAAGATGATGAATAAAAGCAGTATAATGTGATATTTGCACAAAACGTTCTTCTTTTACATAGTATTCCTGCTGTATTCTATTCTTCAGTATGATACGTGTTTAGAAAAAGGAGAGGCATGTGATTCAGCATCTACCCAGAATGGTCCAGGTGTCTTGCTTTCACCGTTCTGGAAATACAAATCAGAATCTTTCTGTTTCATTTTTTATATGTTATCATAATGTGAACATCAATCAGTCAGATGAGCAGATATATCATTCTTTTCTCTTCTTTACTCAACATTTTTCACTGTAGTTTTGGGTACCTTGATTCTGAATAGTTATTTTGATAAGCTTTTCCCATTTCCCATCTATTACTTAAGAAAAAAGAAGAAAAATTACATGAAGTACTTTTTAAATTTTTTATTATTAAATTTTTCCCTAGTTATACGAGCTCAATAGGTATGCCCCTTTTGTCCATCCCTTCCTCGCTGTTATCTCCCATTCCACTATCCCTCATTCCCATTCTCCACCCTTACTCTCAGCCTTTTTCCTTTCCTTCTCCTCTCTTGGTGTTTCCTGTTTTCTTCCTCTCATCCTCCAGAGCATCTGTTTATGTGGGTGCTGAATTTCCCTTTGAGTCATCTACACTAGTGAGGGTTTAGGAACAGTGGCATAGTTTGGGACCCTTTCTTGGGCTGCCCGCTAGTATTGGGACTCTATTCCGACTGTTTAACTCCTTGCCTCTAAGGATCCTACTTTCTGAAGCCTTCTCTCTGTGATTCCTGATAGACTTTGAGGGATGGTGGTGACATGTCAGTCATTGGTCAGGCAAGGTCCAGTTACATTGTGGGTATATCCTGGCTGCTGCAGTCATGACTTGTGTGGAGTATCTTTCATATCATTGGTCCTCCCCATCTTTAAGCTCTTACAATCTTGCTGCCCCCTCTTCCACTTGAGCTTTATGATTTGGCTGGTCTGGTGCCAGGTGAATATTGTAGGGTGTTTGGTTTGTTGTTCTTTTCAGTTTTGCTGCTTCAGCACTGCCCTTGGCTGCATCCTGATTGGTATTGAAGTTCTCTTCTAACCAAAGATAAAAACCTGTTTAAATGAAGATCTTAATATAAGAAGAGACTCAATGGTAGATAGATGGAAGAATAGGAAAAGGACACAGCAATGAAAGGGGTCAGTCTCCCGTTTGCTGGTTGGTTACCATGTAACTGCCAGTCCTTATACACTCCCTGACTGGTAAGATCAAACCTGTCCTAAGTGGAAACGAAAAAAAAAGTGACTAGTTTCTGAGTTCAATTCATGGAATCTCCTGAGGCCCATCCAAAATGCTGTTATGGAAGTTCCTTATGTCATCATCTATCATGGTATTTTATTCATCATAAAGTAATAGTCATTTCAATTAAGCAACATTGGAAAATTTTATTGTAAATAAATTATTAATTTATTTATAATTAATACTATGCACATATTTGGTACCTTGGTTTAGTAGGAATGAGTTGAAAAAATTCATTCAAACAATCTGTAAATCTTAATCATTTTGTGAAAATTTATAGCTTAGAATGTATTTAAACTGCTTTATTATTATTCATCCATGATTGCTAATATAGACTTATTAAATGATAAATTTGTGAAGAACACATACTAAAAACTCAAGAATTGAGTTTTTAAATTATCACAAAAAATTTAGTGAATATTTAAATTTTTATGCACTCTGTTTGTAGACTTATGTCTTTGATGAATGAATGTCTAAAATAAGAGAATTAAGTTTTGAATATGTGAAGAATAATATTAGATTCATTAATGAAAGCATTTTGGCTACTGAAAAATATGATCTGACCATCTTATTGGCACTTGATATTTAAATCAATCTCAAACACTCTATGCCCTACATTTTAAGAGTGCAATTTGTTGACAACACTAGGCAATATAATAAAGTATTGTGAGAAAGAAAACGAAAAAGAGAAAAAAAGAAAAAGAGAGAGAGGAGAGAGAAAAAGAGAGGAAAAGAGTGAGAGAGAGAGGCAAAGGGAAGGAAAGCGAGAGAAAGAAAAAATTAAACAGAGATAGGCTGTGTGTGTGAATGTTGCATGGTGTCACCATGGACTGTGCCCCCAATATAACCTAAGGAGGATGTTGTGTTTGAATTCAAAACATTTATTTTGGAAGAAGACTCCTGAAACTCAGGAAGCAAATAGCCTGTTCACAGGAAGTTTCTGAAACTATCAAGATTCATGGGCTTGGGGGGAGTCTCCCCAAATAAAAGGAACGGTGTACACAACTGCTGGGGGAGGAAACTTCCCAGGCTAGCCCAGCAATCTAAAAAGACTGAGCCAGCAGGAAGTCATGCAGAGAAGCTTCTGGAAGCTTCTCCCAGGCTGGGGTGGATCTTTTGGTGATAGAGTTGTTTTTTGAGTCATCCGTGCTGCTGTAAACAGCCCTCAACTCTAATCTTGTAATTTTAAACCATGATTTTTATAAAATAGTATCATTTTTGTAAAAATTCAGGTTGGTATACACTGAGATTTCTCACAGAAAAAGAAAGTTAGGAATTGTTCTTGGTATTTGATCAATCATGTCAAACATACCATTCATTAACATTTCAAAGTATTTTAGTGTACTTTCCAGAAAGTATTCAATGAAATCAACATTAAAATTGACCATTTTATTAAAGCTATTTTAATCATCAACCTGATATCTCTGTGGCTAGCCTCAGACAACACCTGGACCTAGTATTTTGTAGATCTCTAGATTTAGATTGACCTCTGAACATGACTTTGGAGGAATATTAGGAATGTGTGATTAATGTAGGAAAACCCAGCCCATTGTGGATGGCATCATTCCCTGGGCTTGAGAATTCAGGGCTGCATAAAGATGAATAAATCGGTTAGCACATTTTTATGAATTCATTCCTTTTGTTTCTTGAATGTGGATATGGTATGACCAATTTCTTTAACCTCCTGCTTCTATAATATTCCCATAATAATGGAGTGTTACATATATTTGGGAGGCACTTGGACACTTCTTCCTCCAGTCGCTTGGGCTACATGTATTTTGTTGGATCAATGTGTAATGAAAATAAAACATTTTAATTCTACTTGATTAAAATTCTTTCATGAAATTTCAGATTTTGAAATTTAAATGTAAATAGGCATTTGCTTGTCAAGCATCTGAAATTTTATGGCATTTCTTTATTATTTTATGATGGTTTATGAGATCATGGTGAAAGTTGTTTTGTTTTGCTAGATTATTTTTTGGCTTGAAAATGGGTTTTCAATAATATAAATGTCATTGTCATATAGGAGCTTCTAGTGCAGCAGCATCTGATGCTATAATACCCCCAAAATGATTTATCAGAAATAGAACATCATTTTTACTCAAAAATGTCCTCATATGGGCAGCACATTGTGTCAAAATCATGTTATTAATATATAATATAATAATATAATATATATAAATATAATAATGCCACTAAAATCAGATATGATTACTCTATATTTGCACACTCTTGCAGGGATAGCATAGATTCCAATAGTGGAGAAGAGTAAAATTCTCAGACAGTATGTCCAATGTCATTTTGAGGTTGTGGAGATCAATTTGATTATGAATATATCCATGCAAAATCATTGTGTTTGTATCTTAGAAGATATAGCAAAGATTATGAATGTATTTAGACTACATGTATTTTGTTTTCTGAAAAGGTAATAATCACTAAAATAATTTTTGCATTACTAGAAGTAATTTCTTCAGTTGTACTTGAGATAGTATATCCAGGGTAGATTTCAATAATAAAAGAATTATGCATCTTTTAATATATAAGATAGACTGACAATATCTTCCTTCAGTATCTAAACATAGTGCTTTTCACTTTCAGATGAGCTGAATACAGTATCAATATAGATGTACTGAATGAATATTATTGTGTTGGTAAACATATCACTGATGAAAAAGGAACTCATGGTATGTTGTATTAACTTCTTTTGGGAATATGTGAACAAGTGTCTATAAGGACATTAAGAGAAGAACAAATAAACAAACTCTTACACCTAATGATGAATAAGTGAGTTTATTAGAGGGTCACTTAATGAATCATGGGTGACTGAATGATAGTGGCTTCAATGATGAGCTCACTCAAGCATAGAATAAAGCTCAGGAAAGCTGCATTCTGGGAGATAATCATGAAGCTTGCAGGCAGCTCAGACAAGAGTCTCTCCTTCCTAATAATTGTTACTGCTTATATAACCTCAAGAAAAGGCCTTGCGAATCTAGTAACTTTCTGAGCTTCCTCAGCCTTGTTTAGATAGCTTCCTTATTTTTGTATGTTTGCTTAGCCTTCTGAGTCTTAGGAAACACTTTTTTTTAAATACCTGGAGTCAATGTTTTACCTCAAAGGCAGTAACTACAAACATTACACAACAAAGATAGAGCCTTCCAATACTACTTACATGGACACCACCTGAATGTCTCCTATCCATGTCCCATGAACATTGAAAAAGTAAGCATTTAGAAAATAAAATACACTAATGCAGCTTGAATCGTTGAAGTTACTTTTCATGTTAACATGCAGACTATAACAAAATGTATAATTATTATTATTTTTTATTTATTTTTATGTCCATACAAATGTAAAAGGTACCACTGTCCCCTCCCTACCTCCAACTCTCCCTGGACCTCCCTGCTCCTATCCCGTTTTCCCCTTCCTTTCCCCCCTCCCTCCCTTTCTTCCAGTGCCTCCTCCTTCCATCTCTGAAACATCCTTTAATGTGTATATCAAACTTTCCTCTGGGTCCTCCTCTCTGATGAGGTAGTAAGGACACAGTGACAATTCCTAGAACTCTTTCTTGTGTTCCCCTTAAGTATAGGAACACTATTGTGACTGTTAATCCCTTGCTTCTAAGGATCCTAGTGCCTTTAGTCCATTCTAGATTTTGAGGGGTCAATGATATGTTGGTCATTGCACAGATCATGCAGAGTCCTATTATAATTGCTTCGACCCTAACTTGTGTGGAGTATCTTGCATATCTTGACTACTCCAATCCTAGTACTCTTACAATCTTGCTGCCCCCTCTTCCACAAATTTCC